>JAOUQZ010000012.1:242728-255872 GCA_028564935.1 Neosilurus hyrtlii | reverse complement strand
TCTTGTTTAATAGTATTATTTATTATGTCTTTGCAATTCACAAGTAGTAAAGTTTTACAAATATTGCCATACACATTCCTAATAATTTTAATAATAATAATAATAATAATATGCTATTATCTTTTAACCAACTGACTACAATAGCCTTACTGTATAAGTTGATAGGGGAGTAGGGGAGACTCCACTGATAATGACGTCATCATTGGTATAATACTCAGAGTAAGCTTTCATAGTTATCTTCTGTTTAGAAGTGTGAGTTTGATCACCATGCGTGAGATTATTCATCTACAAATTGGACAGTGTGGGAATCAGATCAGTTCAAAGGTATGTGATAGCCAAATTATTTTAATTTCCTTGACACTTTTACCCACGAGTAAGTTCTAATGGTTTAAAAAAGCTTTTAAAAACTTTTAAAGTGTTAACATATTCAGCCATTCAAACCGTTGGCACTTAATTAACCCCTATGTTTTCTGACTTTATTATATTGAACAATTAATTAAAATTCTAGTGTTTTCAGGATTTAAAAAAATCTGAATATAATGAAAAACTGATGTAGGAATCTTATGGATAACTTTTATTGTATGTCTGATTAAACATATGACTAATCTGACATTTTTAATACAGATGTATTCATGTCTGTTTGATTTAATAATATACAGCTGGTACAACCTCAGATCAGAAAAAAAAAATTGCATTTGTCAAGATATGTTGAAATTTAAATTAAAAATTAAACCAGTGGTTTGTAAATTATCTGATTTGTATTATACTCTGAATATTACAGCACATTATTCCATGGTTTACCTTGTTAGTTTCTCATAATAAACACTTATTTTTAGTTTTATTCCTATGGCACATTTTTAAAAAGTTGGTACCACAAAGAATTTACCATCTTATAATCCTGCAAGTTCAACACATGCCTCTTCTTTCCAAGCCATGCCTCTATACTGTATGCTTTGTATTGTATTGTTGAAATATGCATGGGTGTCTATGAACAAAATGTACTCTTCTGCGTTGATGCTGCCACTACAGAAGTGCAAGTTACCTTTACCAAGTGTACTGACACCACCCCATACAAGGGCAGACCCTTGGTTAAGGACTTGTTGCTGATAACAGTCTGGATGCACCTGATAACTGTACTGGAATACTCACCTGACCGTATTACACATTAACACCATTTGATGGACCATCACAGATGCCTTCATGCCCAGAGAATTGAAAGTGGTTCTTAACACAATTAACATAAATCTTCTTTTGCACAGCAAAGTTTTATCTGTCATTTGCCAAAGTAATCCTGAGCCCATATGGTTATATCAGCTATGAATAATGATTTTTAATGCAGTGCCAGTATGACAATGCAGATATCATTAATGCAGAGATCATGAGTGTTCAGCTCAGACTTGTGCTCTTGCCCTGCAAGCACCAAAATTCCTTGAATGTCTTTTACAGTGCAGTACTAATGTTAATGCAATAATGATATTAATGCACCATACAGGGCATCCAAATTCATATTTCTTTGTGGAACACTGTTTTAAACATTTAAATAATTTTCTTAACCATTTTTTGACAAACCGGTGATCATTTGCCCCTTGAAGACAAGTTTTTTCCCCTGGATATTGCTGGTTTTTGTTGTTGTTGTTGTTATTGTTATTTGTTTGTTGTTTTTTAACGAACTCATATTACTTAAAATCACGTTTAGATCATCTGTTTTAAATCACTTCATTATTTAATAGTCTCATTTCATTGTTGGCCCTAAATTGCCCCTGTTCCAACCTTTTTGGGAGTGTTGCAGGCATGAAATGCTGGAATGGATGTATATTAATAAAGAAATACTACTAACTCAACAAAATAAGAAGTATCTTGGTTTCATACTGCCTACACTAAAATATCACTTATAATAAATTTAGAAACTGCGATGGCCTGGCACGCTGTCCGGGGTGTACTCTGCCCTCGCCCAGAGTCAGCTGAGATGGGCGCCAGCCTCCCCGCAACCCTAATTAGGATTAAGCGGTTCAGAAAATGACATGACATGACATTAATTTAGAAATCTCTGCTTTCTAAAAGTGCATTCCCATCCCAAAAATATTTGATTTGGGGTTGTATAATGCTTTAGCAGGTTGTTTTTCTTTATCCACTACTAAACAATGCTGACAATAAACTCCTGTGTTTTAGTATAAACAATATTTAATTATGCATTTCTCTCCATTTTAGTGAAAAAAATGTCTTTTAGGTTAAACACAATTTATTTGTACATTCTCTCAATTTTAGTGAGTGTGAGAAATGTCTGAAGTAAATATTCTCATTTCATTGTACTTAAACATTATTTGTGTTTAAAGTTCTGGGAAGTTATCAGTGATGAACATGGTATTAATGCAAAGGGAACATATGAGGGCGACATGGATCTTCAGCTGGAGAGGATCAATGTCTACTTTAATGAAGCAAATGGTAAGAGATTTGTATTTAAAAAAGTTTATGCTCTTCTATAATGAAATGTTTGGACTCTATCTGTGTTTATACATAATACTGTGAACACATATTATTTTCAGGATTTTGTTATTATTCCCGGCTAATTATCACCTCATTTAAGAAGCATTTGGCACATCACTTAAACAGGAATTGTTGTGTCTCTACTTTACTACTGGATTAAGCACTGCCAAATCTGATAAACAGATTAATTCAACTGCTACATACTGAATCATATTTCAGAAGTTTTCCATTCTGACAGTGGTTGCTTGTAACATTACCATATAGAATTACAGTACCATATAGGAACATGTCTGGTCACTATAGAGGATTTGAAATGTCACTGAGGCTTGTCCTTATTCCAAAGAGCATATATCTGAAACAGTTGTGGTTTCCCAATAAGTTTACTAGCCATACTGACAATTCATGCTAACTTGTTTTTGTCCTTATCCCCAAGATTACAATGTCATGTTAAGAGATCAAATGTTATTACATTTGGAAAGACATATAGATATTCAAAAGACATAAGATATATCATCTCCAGAAAATCTTCACTTTCAGCAAGACTATTTAACTTTCTCATAAAATACATTCATTTAATTTTCTTTTTTCAATATGTATTTAGTATTGACTGTGAAACTATCCAGAAAAAGTGTCTTGTTTTACCTGTTTGTGGATATGCCACTGCTAACTTTAACACTATCTGTTGTCCACATATATTTTCACTGTCCTCCTCTGAAGGATTTCTAGGATTAGTTTTTTTATCTCTGTCAGCCCTTATGATCATAAAGCCTCCCAAAGAGATGTCAGTATCCTGTTTCAACCATGTATCAGTGAAACATGTTCGATAACTCTGCTTAAACTACTCTTAATGTCTCACGTTAGCTTCTCAAATTAATTCTTGAGGAAAAGTACATTTGAGAGTGTGACTGTCAGTAGGGAAAAGTAAAAGATCGCAAGATCCTGTCGTCATATCTCATACTTCTCCACTTGATCTGTGTTTCTTTGCACTGGATCTTCAATTCTGATTTCTATCTTGTGATCTTTTACAGGTGCAGTTTTAGGTAGCATTTGTTAAAGTTCCAGGGTACAAGCATGGGTGAGAAGTGAAAGCAAGTGTTTTGTGTAGATGTGTTAGCGCATCTTTGTCGAAGTAGGCAAGGGCATTTGCTCCAGCAAGTCCCTTTTTAAGGTCACTGAATGCTTTTTTCTGTTCTTGTCCAAAATTAAAATGTGTGTCCCTCTTTGTCAATCTGAGTCTTAATGGTCCTGACAGAGCTACAGACCGTGGACTAAATCTGCTGTTGTATCCAATGAACCACAAGGAATCTCTGAGGCAGTCTCTCTCCCATGCTTTTTCACAGCTCACACTCTCTTTTGTTAGGCCAATACCGTTCTCCAACAACAGAATTAAGAGTTAAAGAAAATCAGTGTATCAATGTTGAACTGATACTTTCCAGAGTAAGTGTCTCTCTGAGCCTTGCTATGACTCTCTCTTGGTCACATGTATGTATGACCACTTTATCAGATATGTTCACAACACCTTTGTTCCTAGTTAAAGTATTGTCAGATGAGACACCAAACAACAGTCCGTTATATTTATACATATATATTTATATTTGTGCACTGCATATATACTGATCTCACATGATTTAGGAGTCAGTTTAAATTAATGGTAGCCTCATTTTAAATTAAATTTTCTACAGTAAATATAGTCAAGCCACTTATACCCTGGAATAGCTCATTAATAGTGATGGTCAGAAAGCAATCACTTACTATGGCCTTCCTGGCCCGTCTCATATGAAATCAAAGTCAAACATAAGTTATGGGTTTTGTATGATCACAAGTGGATTTACCCTTGGGGTGGGCAAATTCACAGTTGTGATAGTGTCCAAGTCCATCAGTTCCTTATTTATGCACTCTACTACTCCTCACATGTGAATACAATGCATCGTTGACTGTTTCCCCTCCGTCTAAGGCACATATGAGTGACACTTTATGTGTTCTGCTTTCAGTTTCTCTTGTGTACTTTCTCCCATCACATTGTTACACCAGCATTGGTCAGCATTTTTGTATTCACTCCACCAGCACAGAAGCTTATACATGCGGTTATCATTATTCCTCATGTGCATTAGGTCTGTTTAAATATCGTTTCATTTTTAAACTCGTAGTGTGGAATATTGATCTTTTTCCTGACATGATAAGTATGTCCACATGCAGCTCATTTTGGATTTTGGCCAATATGATCAGTATTTTCACATCGGTAGCACTTTCCATCATTTTACTGCCTGTTTGTTTGTTGTTTATTGTCCTGTTTATTGCATTCCCATTTCCATGTTTTCCCTTTCCTTTTTAATAATTTGGTTCACAGTCTCTGTAATCACTTTAGTCAATGTGTATACCTGCTTGATATTTGCTCCTTGATGCTCTCACTGGAGGCACCTTTCGGAAATGCATGTTGTGCCAATGCTGTGTTGACAAAATGATGCATTTAAGTGTTGATTGACTTTTGGTAGCCGAATTGCTCTCACCTGTCCAAAAACATTAAGAAAACATGTTGTGCAGATACAGTAGATGTAGTAGTAGAGCACATCATCTTTGCTTTGTTGCAAAACAGGAAACTTCTATTATGATAAGCCATTTCCATCAGCACAAATGACGTTAGCCGTCTCTTTCTTTCGGGACATAGCATGGGTGGCTCTGTGTAGCATACACAATTTTAAATCACAGATTTCATGCTAACAAACTAAACCTGTACATTTCATTAGTTAAAGTAAATAAATCATCATGTCCAATGTTGTGTCTCTACTTTACTATAGAATTAAGCAGACACTGACTAATTTAATCTGACAAACAGGGATGAAACACTGACACACTGGTCTCCTGCTGAGCATTCTGTAATTACCTAAACATTCTTCCAGCATACCTATAAGATCTTTCCAACTGTCTAATAAGGTATTTAACATGACAGAAATAGACCTGAATACTTTATTCAGAATTAAATAATACACATTTTGACATAAACAGAAATACACGCTTAATTTTTGATCATTATCAGTGCCTAAATCCAGTGGCCCAAGTACTTTAGAATAAATTGCTAATTAAAGGATCTAATTTTAACTAGTAGCACCTCTACATCTTGGTGGTTAAGGTGCTGGCTTTCTGATCCAAAGGTCGGGGTTCGCTATCACTGAGAATTCACTGCCCCACCTCCCATGCAGGTAACTGGGTTATCAAAGGCCAGCCATGTCTCTTACTGTCTGTGGTGAAAGGCATGTTAAAGAACCATTGCTGTCGTTCGGAAATAGTAGGCCAGTGGATTGCCATCAGCGTGTTTCTGCCCTGTGATGGCCTGGTGAGCTGTCCAGGGTGCACCCCGCCCTCGCCCAGAGTCAGCTGAGATGGGTGCCAGCTTCCCTGCAACCCTAATTAGGATTAAGCACTTCAGAAAATGTTGGCAGGCATAAATTTCCCTTCCATTGGGAACATTTAAATATATTTAGCTCATGAAGAACCTTAAGGAACTGTCAAAGTTCAGAAATTGAATTGTGCTCTGCAAACTCTTATCCTCACCATAAATATTGCAACAGAAAGGTCAGAGCCCTGTGCTATGTAGTGGAACTCTTGGCTTATATCAGTAGATTCAGGAGTAACTTTGTGATGTCAGGAGTAACTTCTGGATTAACCGGTGCTATGAAAGCTGAGTAGAATTTCCATAAGGTGTTAATACTTTCAATACTTTCAATTGTCCAATACTTTCAATTTCTTTCTTTTGCAAGAAATTCAACAATGAAACTACATTGTAATTACCCGAATATTTAACTCATGAACTCATTGTTGCATGTTCTTAGGTGAGAAGTATGTCCCCCGGGCACTGTTGGTGGATTTGGAACCAGGAACCATAGACAGTGTGAGGGGAAGTCACATTGGAGAACTCTTCAGACCTGATAACTTCATACATGGTGAGACCAAGTGTAAAAGCCCTTTATTTAGAAAAGATTTCACAATGGTAGTCAAATCTACTTATGAAAATAAATCAGTAAATGTCATACATTGTTTTGCCTCAGCAGTCACCTGGCTCAGGTATTGAGGCCAAGGAATAATTAGCAAAATAACATAGAGAACTGAATATATTCTGAAGCTTGTTTAAAAAATATTTATGCATATTTTGAGACATAAAACCTAAAGGTTAACATACTATTATGTATCACAATGCTGAGGCCTTGGTTTTGGATTCTTTCTGTGCAACTGATTTCCTCATGTGTTAACTTACAGGGAATTCTGGAGCTGGGAATAACTGGGCTAAAGGTCACTACACAGAAGGGGCAGAATTGGTTGAGCAAGTCTTAGACCGTGTTCGTAGTGAAGCTGAGAGCTGCGATTGCCTGCAGGGCTTCCAGTTTGTTCACTCGTTGGGTGGTGGTACTGGCTCAGGCATGGGAACCCTGCTTATCAATAAAGTCCGTGAAGAGTTCCCAGACCGAATCATGAATAGTTTTAGTGTCATGCCCTCTCCTAAAGTCTCTGACACAGTTGTGGAGCCATATAATGCCACTCTGTCCATTCACCAATTGATTGAGAATACAGATGAGACATATTGCATTGATAATGAAGCTCTTTATGACATCTGTTTCCGTACACTCAAGCTTACCACACCAACATATGGAGATCTCAATCACCTTGTGTCTATGACTATGAGTGGGGTCACAACCTCACTGCGCTTCCCTGGTCAACTAAATGCTGACCTTCGGAAGCTGGCTGTCAACATGGTGCCCTTTCCCCGCCTTCATTTCTTTATGCCCGGCTTTGCTCCTCTCACAGCACGAGGAAGTCAGCAGTACCAGGCCCTTAATGTTTCCGAACTCACTCAGCAGATGTTTGATGCCAGGAACATGATGACCGCTTGTGACCCCCGACATGGCCGCTACCTCACAGTTGCAGGAGTTTTTCGTGGTCACATGTCGACTAAAGAGGTGGATGAACAAATGCTTACTGTTCAGCAGAAGAACAGTAACTACTTTGTGGAATGGATCCCCCACAATGTTAAAGTAGCTGTTTGTGACATTCCGCCATGTGGCCTTAAAATGGCATCCACCTTTATTGGAAACAACACAGCCATCCAAGAGATTTTCCGACGAGTGGGGGAGCAGTTTGCAATGATGTTTCGTCGCAAGGCATTTCTGCACTGGTACACTGGAGAGGGCATGGATGAGATGGAGTTCACAGAGGCTGAAAGCAACATGAATGATCTTGTATCTGAGTACCAGCAATATCAGGATGCCACAGCTGAGTTGGAGTGGGAGCCCGAGGAGGAAATGACAGAAGTAGAGGGAAATTCAGCAAATGTACAAGATAACAGGGTTAACATAAAAACTGAAACCATGAGTGAAGCTAAGTCTAGTGAATAATTTTAGGAAAGCAGATTGTGTTACCAACTGTCCTATATCTTGAATTTTTAAAAACGTTAATTTGGAAAACTATATTATTGCATATTATTAACATTAATGCTATACTACTATAAAAAAATACTTTGATGCAAAAATAACAAAGAATTATTTTTAAACTTGTGTATACTATGTTCGATTCACTTTTGCAGCAGGTTTCAAAACATGTACAACATTTTCCCACAGTTTTATTAGATAAAGTGTATTCAGAAAAAAGATGTTAATGTTCATTTGACAGAAATGTTTCATCAAAGTATAAGTGCAAAATCTCAAACTGTTTAAATATTTTCCACACAATGATTATTTTTACATAACTTAAAGTGCAGAAATACTATAAAATGTCTAAAAGTTCTACTTTTTTTCAATAGTTTGAAATAATGCATAATGTTTCTTCTTTTGATAAATCAGGGTACATATTCTCTACTGTGAATAAACCAAATATTAAAACACTAAAAAAACAACAAAAAACAAAAAAACCTGAACACTGCTAAAGGTCTTCAAGACAACCCTAGACTTTTAAAACAGGAGGTCTGACAGGACACGATTAAACTAAAGCAGCTCTGTAGATGTTGATAAGCACTTAAAAAAAAAAAAAAAAACTCCACTGACTGCAGATGCAAATGAAAGTGAAATTGGTAACTTCCTCTTTTCCTAAACACCTAATAATGATACCCCTCTTCAGTCCCATGACTAGCGTGCAAAGAAATGCACACTGGCCTGCATAAATAAATACTGAATGGGGCATTTGATTAAAGGTAAAAGAGTGGTCTCTATCCTGTCCATTCCTTGTGTACACATCCTTTATATTCAGCTCCAATTCAAAACACATGATTTACTCACCAGAAAGAAAAAGATCAATCTGGTTTGAGACACAGAATGCAATTAACAACAAAAAAATTAGTTTTCAATTTAGACTTTCTATGGATACCAAATACTTTTTCCAACATCCTGATAAGCAACAACTTAGCTACATTCCAGTGTTTTTGTCACAGCTGCTTACAACAGTTCCAGACAACACCCAGATGAACTTATCGGTTTCACCACATGTAAGCTGTGGTGACTGTCTACAAAAAAGTCTTAGCTGGATGCAATAACACCTAATACTAAAAAAGTAATTTTATTTAATTTATTGAGCTTTATTTTAATTAACAAATGTGCGGATCTTAATTTTTAAAGGACTTATTTTAAAGAAAGTGTGGTAACGTATTGCAAAGAATATTAAACTTGCTAACCTTTAAGATAAGACGTGCCAGTGTATAGTACCCAGAGTCAGATATAAATATGGGAACATGGTGAGATCCTCCACATCTGGATCAGTTTATATATATATATATATATATATATAATACAAATGTTGCTAAAGGAACAAACTGGGATTGATATAGAGGGATAAGAAACCTAAACTGGCCTGACAAGTCAGTCTTAGCTCATTTGACATTTTGAAATGCACACAGGTGAATACTTGCCCTCAATATCACTCTAAACTCATGCCTGTACATGTTGTAACTTTGAACTCACATGCTTTCATCTGCCACAGCTGGGACCAGTATAAGATAATGTACTGTTCCAGTTCAAAATGAAACACAAGACTTTACAGATAGGGAAGAGCTAAATTTAAAAGATATTTTGGTTGAGTACACAGATGTTGCAAGTGAGCTTGATAGTATGTAGTGATACAGACCTCGGGCAAGTGAAGTACAGCAAACGTCCTAAGTCTTGTACCTAAAAAACAAGTACCAGTATGGAATAGCATTGTTTACATTTAGTCTCTTCAATGGTTCATAATTGTGCATTACTTGTGCACAGTTCCCAGTATGAGGCTACTGCTACAGTCATACAGATCACAGGATTAAATCACTTTGAATATGAAAAATTACTGTTTATGGACATTAACACTTGTTCCAAGTACTGACTGAGTTTCATTACATTCTGATGATAAGAGTGTTTTTGAGGAAATCGTCAGGAAATTACTACTCGGCTAACACCTTGAATGCCTGGCCAAGAGAATTGGGTCAGGGGTTAGTTAATAGTTTATCATGCCCCAAGTGCCCTGCCATAAAACATTTTAGATTATTAAAATAAATTATTAAAGCATTTCCCTGCAGCTCATTGTGACCAAGCTTATCTTTAAAAATACAAAATACAGGAAGCTTAATGCACTATTTGGCTAAAGAATTTGACCATAGACTGTTTGGTCAAAAGTATTATTTCGAAATCTTATCTCACCTCTGCTCCAGTGGAAAATCCTATTGGTAGTCCTCTCGGACCACCTCCCCAGCTCCAGCTGCGCGAGAAGCCCACTGCGGTTTACGCATGCAAGACCCATTCACTAAGCTGCTCAATAACACTTGCAACCCCTAGGCAATTTGTTCCCAAGGCCAGTGGATGGGAGAGGCGAGGACTAACCACTGTTCCCATAAATGCACCCCACCTTTACCAAATGTGTGCCTTCCATAGCCCCACACTAAATCAGGTTTTCATACAAAAAGGTTTGACTGAAAGGTTGCAACCTGTATCCACCAACATAAGTACTCTCTTGAATACCAGTGGTTACATTGTACACCCCTGCTTTATCAGGGGAAAGCATGGGTGCAGATCCAAAGTGATAGCATGTGTTATTACTTTATCCAAAATTAACTCTGCCATGTGTCATGCAATTTTAAGCTGGAAATAGGGGTACAGGCCATCCCTGTAGCCAGCCATTAATTCGTGAGTAGTATGCACCAGAGAAATTGTCCTGCCTCAGACGGAGTACCTGGGAGCCACTCAATTGTCCCTAGTCCAGGTGATCGAGCACCACATAGAACAGGAACAGAAGCAGGAACTCACTTAGGTTGGTGGTAACTCTTCCACTCCAGTGCTGTAGTTCAGCCTGAGCTGACCCACATAGGCGCCGGATCATAGTGGCGATAGGTATTTCATCCATCATTTCAGGGTATTTAGCAAAAAACAATTCACAGGCCATGAAGAATTTATGACAGCCATCTCTATCAACACCAGTCACCTGACTAAAAGTTGCATTACCATGTTGGGAGTCCAGCTGCATTTCTTCTGATTTCTTCTGAATTAGCTACCTGGTAGGATTTGCAAGCACGGCTGCTCCTGCTATGACCGATTAAGTCTGTTCACCTGTCATGATTTTGCAGTTAGTCAAAACAGGCAGAGGAGTTCTGGTGAAATTTTATTTAAGGGCCTAAATAAACAAATACAAAGAAGGAAAGGGCACCTACACTCAGGTTCACGAAACAAAACAATCCATAAGTCAAACAGGTTAAAACTCATAGTCAATGTCACAGGTTGGTCCACAAAGCAGAAACAAAACTGAGAACACACCATCAGATTATTAAAGAATTAAATTCTGAATTAGAATTAGAGTCTTTATGAATCTCCAGAAATCAAACAGAAGGAAAATTCTGGCAGAAATAGTGGAAAGTAAACATCTGTAAGCCAGCATCACCAGTTAAACTCTTATTCATTTCCCTTTAATTTCTCTTTAATTTAATAGGTCTCGAAAAATAATGGGCATTCACCAAATAATTGCCCAAATGTGATCAAGCCCTTATGTTTAAAAAGCTTCTTTTGACAACTGCATTTATTTGAGAATTCTTTCAGTAGTGTATCAAAAATGAATCCCAGATTCGTTACATTGGAATTAAGGTTAGGAGTAAGGGTCTAAGATTAATATATTGAGGAGAAGAAGTGTTGAAATCCTTGGCAGCAGGATCAACACTTTATAACAAATCGTTAAGAACTTTTAAAAGTGCTGTAGCAGTGCTATGATGAAGTTTGAACCTTGATTAGAATGTCAATAATTATTATATTCATCCACATATGACTTTATATTCATCCACAAAGAACTTTATAGAATAACTTTCTCCACAACTACCTTATAAAGTCTCCTGACGTATTACTTGGGCCAGTGAATAAGTCAAAATGATTGGGCTACCTGGGCAGCCCTGTCTACAGCCCAGCTGTAATGTTATGGGGTAGAAAAACTAGTATTAACTACTGACAGTGAAGTGGCTAATTGCGTCATGTTACAGGATGCCCTCATGTGTGTTTTCCTTCTGATTTTCTCTTTTATGTTATGATGTCATAGCCAGTCATGCCAGAGTCCCTGATAGCATTTAGTACTAATAAACTCTCTTCTTTAACCATTACACTGTTAGGAGCATGCCTAACACCACCTGTGATCCTGATCCTTCTGCTTTCTGAATCTTGTCATCTGTCCTGATGTGCTATTACTGGTTGGCGCTCTCATCTTAGAAGCCCCTCACTCCTGCTAATAATGATCCATAAAGACCTAAATATACACTCAGAAACTGTGAAGATAACGTTTCACTGCTGGTGATATAAACTCTTATACTGAAATAATTTAGGACTAAAATTACCTTATAACAGTTATAAGATAACGCGTTATATCTTATTATTCTGGACCTACACTTGGGACCTGTTTACCTTGGGAGACTTTTTTTTTGTCTTGTCCAGCATCATAGCAAGCAGAATGGCAGTCTGGTTGCAGTGTTTTGCCAAACAAATTTGCTTTTCCAAGGGGAGATTAATGGGTATAAGGCTCCTCTTGATAATATGATTCATTTATTTACTGTTAATTTGTGTTATGGAATCTATGTAATCTTGCTGGACTTGACTGGAGAGGACAGAGAAAGAAAGAAGACAACAAACTGAAGCAAAAGAAAAACTGAAAAAAAGAAAGAGGAGACAGAAACATTATAGATATAAAGCAACGACCCTTGAAACCAAACTGTAACAAGACAAACTGCTATATCTGTACATAAATACAACATTAAATTTCTTGCAGCTTTTACAGAAAATAGAGCTGACATTAATCAAGAGTTTGTTAAATAATGACCAGAACAAAAAGTTATATCGCAAACATATCATAGCATCCATCAAAGTAATGAATACGAAGTCACAGAGATAGGGGAAAAAAACATTAATAATAATAACAATAATAATGATAATAATAATAATAAAATAATAATATATACACACAAAACTAAACAACAAAAATAAATAAATAAATAAATTAATAAATAAATAAATAGGTAAATAAATAAATAAATAAAACAGAAAGGGAGGAAGAAAGGAAAAAGAAAAATATAAAAAGGAATACATAATTATAATAAAAAATATTACTAAACTAAATATATATATATATATATATATATATATATATATATATATATATATATATATACACACACACACACACACACACA
>JAOUQZ010000012.1:202393-212763 GCA_028564935.1 Neosilurus hyrtlii | reverse complement strand
TATATACACACACACACACACAACCTTTAGTCGTAATAGTGTCAAATCAGAATCTAATACGAAAATTATGATAATCATGAATTAGTGCATAGGGTTCCGTTATTTGTGGCTAATATTAGTGGCTAAGATCATCATCATCATCATATTATTATTATTATTATTATTATTATTATTATTATTATTATTATTATTATTATTAAGTATTATTTTAAATGCACTTTCAGCACTGGAGATTTGTGTCCAGATAACACGAAGAATTTCTCTGTAGCCCATATGCGTCATCAACAGCAGTTCTATTGAAATGTAGAAAATCTGACTCAACTAATCCTGCTACGTCAGGCCTTGTTCTGCACACTGATTCAGACTAATTGAAATAATTTAGACTTCGTTTCCGAAGGAGCCCCTTTCCTTTTTTCAGTAAATAAATAAATTTTTTTTCTATTCCATGTAAGATAATTCGACGTGACGTCAATGGACACAATTCGATGCTTTTTATATAAGCTTAAACATAAAATTTTAACATGAAAACTTCAAAGCAGTGATTGGATCCTAAACTAAGGTATATTGTTTGTTATAAGGAGAGGGTGGAGGTTGAGATCCTGTAAGCGCCTCCTCCAGAAATGCACCAAATCTCTTTTTTTCGGTTGCGCGGTGGCTGCGCGCGCTCGAGCCCGGAGACGTGCAAGACTTTTTTTTTTTTTTTCGCATTAGCAAACTGGCGGTGACACGTGCCTCCTCCTCCTACTCACCACCCTCAAGTTCTCCCGTGCTGCATTGACATCATTAGCGATCACGAATGAACAGTGGCAGCCACTGACAACAGAAAAGCGCATCGATTTAGTCTTTTACGCATGGTTCGAATTGCACTTCGTGTGTTCATGCTCGACGGTTCCAAGGAGAAAAGAAGAGAGAAGAGCGAGACCAAGATTCAGACATCGAGCATCGACCTCTAAAGGTGACATGATCCACGGGATTATCAAACGCAGCTTGCACTGTCTGGTAAAAAACGGAAGGTAACGCCTAAATCGAAGAATTCGAATAATTCTCTGTTCCCTGGATGTACAAACAACGGAACCTTTGATCACAACACAATTATTATAACTAATATACACGAGGGTCTTGTCAATTGCTCTAACATTTAAGAAAAAAATGGCTACATTAATTCGAAGCAAGATTTCCAACAAGCTGTCCAACGCAGCTTCGACGGTTTCGAATAAATCTCAAGCGAAGGTGAGTGGACTCTTCGCTAGAATGGGTTTCCAGGCTGCCACTGATGAGGAAGCGCTGGGATTCGCAGCCTGCGATGATCTGGACTACGACCACAGGCAAGGACTGCAGATGGACATTCTAAAAAATGAGGAAATAGGGGAAGAAATAGGGGATGTCGGTAACGTGGGAGATGGAAATATGGAAGGGGACAGTCACTATCAGAGAGATGGCACAGGTCCACCACCCTCTGTGGCAAAAGATGACGGTACCTGTAGTGAATTAGGCTCCCCAGATAAGCCGAGGATCACTGCGTGGGAGGCAGGATGGAACGTCACTAATGCTATCCAGGTAAGGGTTTTCGATTTTAGGGATTTCTTTTCGACGTTTGGATTTTTTTTTATATTAAATATTTCCAAATCAGGGCTAAATTTATACTAATTGAACGGAAGGGAACATAAATATTTATTTAATTAGATACATTCATAAAGCCATCTATACAATATCATGTCAAAATGGGACTGATAAAAATCTTTTATCTACGGATAGTGGGGAAATTCTTTTCAATGATTTGTGATCCTAAATATGTATGAAAAATAAGATGATATGTTGTGCACTGGGTTTCGCTCATGCATGAAACACTGTGGATATAAATGCACGGTGATTGGCCTGAATCTCTAAAGGCATTGTCACCAACTAATGAGCATATCCACATTTATTCGTTGAATGCACACAGCAAAATGCCCAGTGTTAAAATAATACCTAGAGTGTTGAATTAGCACCCTACAGTGTTTATATATGTCCAATTGGACTCAAATGAACACTCTGAGTGTTAATTTAACACTAGGGATTTTACTGTGCACGCATAGACACTTGCATAATAATCCTGTGTGAAGCTACGTCATCTGCGTCATCTCTATGGTCCCTCTTGATGACGATGGAATTGGTGAAGAGTGAACACGCGCGCTCTGCTAGAAACTGATGTTTCGGGCACGCGCATTCATCAGTTCGAGCAAAATGAATGACCTCCTCAAGCGAAATGTTGGATGTAATTTAGTCTACCCAGTAACCCAGGGCGCAACATTATATTAACCATCAGATATTGCATTGATGTTTAACGTTTTCCCTTCTTTTCCCAGGGAATGTTCGTACTTGGGTTACCATACGCCATTCTGCACGGCGGATATCTCGGACTTTTTCTTATCATTTTCGCGGCAGTTGTATGCTGTTATACAGGAAAAATCCTTATCGCTTGCCTGTATGAAGAAAACGAAGACGGACAGCTCGTGAGAGTAAGAGACTCCTATGTTGACATTGCCAATGCTTGCTGCGCGCCCAGATTCCCAGCGTTAGGAGGTCACGTCGTGAATGTAGCCCAGATCATTGAGCTCGTCATGACTTGCATCTTATATGTCGTAGTGAGTGGTAACCTGATGTATAACAGCTTTCCAACCCTCCCCGTCTCCCAGAGGTCATGGGCCATCATTGCCACAGCCGCGCTTCTGCCTTGCGCCTTTCTGAAAAACTTAAAAGCCGTGTCCAAGTTCAGCCTGCTCTGTACCCTCGCTCACTTCGTGATCAACATACTTGTGATAGCCTACTGTCTGTCCAGAGCACGGGACTGGGCCTGGGATAAGGTTAAATTCTACATCGACGTGAAGAAATTTCCTATATCTATTGGTATCATCGTATTTAGCTATACCTCGCAGATCTTCTTGCCGTCGCTCGAGGGTAACATGCAGAAACCCAGCGAGTTCCACTGCATGATGAACTGGACTCATATTGCCGCATGCATTCTTAAAGGCCTATTTGCTCTAGTGGCGTATCTGACGTGGGCAGATGAAACTAAAGAGGTCATCACAGACAACTTGCCTTCCGGAATCAGGGCCGTTGTCAACATTTTCCTGGTGGCCAAGGCCCTGCTGTCATACCCGCTGCCGTTTTTCGCTGCTGTTGAGGTGCTGGAGAAGACTTTTTTTCAGGAGGGACGACGCGCGTTTTTCCCAGATTGCTATGGGGGTGACGGACGCCTCAAATCCTGGGGTCTAAGTCTGCGTTGTGGCCTTGTGGTGTTCACCATGTTAATGGCCATATATGTGCCACATTTCGCATTACTCATGGGCTTAACGGGCAGCCTGACAGGCGCGGGTTTGTGCTTTCTCCTCCCCAGTCTCTTTCACCTGAAGTTGCTTTGGAGGAAGTTGCTTTGGCACCAAGTCTTTTTCGATGTCGCTATATTTGTTATCGGAGGTATATGCAGTATTTCTGGTTTCATTCATTCAATGGAAGGCCTGATCGAAGCGTTCAAATACAATATACACGATTAGTTACGAGAAACACGGATTGAACGTATGGTGATGTGTTAGAAGTGGCACCAAACATCTCAACAATTAATGTTTCTTAAATGTAATGTCCTCAGTATTCACTTATGTTCAAGTGATCACTTCAGACACTATCAATAAAAAAATAAACATGCTCACATCCAAGCCCCAAAATTATAATAAATATACACACTAACACGTACGCGCGTGCGTGTGTGTGTGTGTGTGTGTGTGTGTGTGTGTGTGTGTGTGTGCCGCGTGCGCGGGCGCGTAAGACATAACACAAATATAATAAAGACCCTCCTCCCCCCACACATCATAACTGTACAGAACATATGAAAGAGATAATTGCAAAATTTCACTATATCCAGCCTTTCTAATAAGAAATATGGTTTATATGGTCACGTTTCTAATATATAAACTGATGGAGCACAATTTAAATGATGCATATATGTCTACTACTCCTACTTCTACCAATGATAGTAATAACAACAACAACAATAGTAGTAATAATAATAATAATGATGATAATAATAATAATAATTATTATTATTGTTGTTGTTGTTGTTTTGCTGTTGTTGTTGCTGTTACTATTATTAATATTATTATTATAAAACGAATTTGGAAATTAATATTTTAATAATTCTGAATAATTATAGTATGAATATAGTGAATATTATATTATATTCATAATGAATATAAATATACTGAATGAATATAGTAAAAATTCCCTCTGGTGATGGTAAGAATTACAATTAAAAATTAAGAAATTAAAGTCACAATAAATAAGCCTGCATATATACAGGACTACTATAGCTATGCATTCTAAATGTATGAAGTTTCTAATAAATACCTTTTTATGGACTCGTATAAAAGCAGTAATGTTCTTCCGCATCATTAATCGTACACGCACTGATGTACCAAAATTACACCCTGCTGAAAAATCCAGCTCGGTCTGACCAGCAGCCCAATACAGACTAAACGCTGATATGGAGACAGTTTCTGAATTAACGTTACTAATGCAACATTGTAAACACAATATTTAAAAAAAGAATACACAACAATAAGGTAAATTTAAAAAAAAAACCCGTAAACATTAAATCATAATGAACTATAAAATGAGAAGCCTCCAGCTTCCATAACTAAACCTAAGATCACCAATTAAGTGATTTTCTAGCTTCCTGATTACTTGAATAAAGTATTCAACAACTGTTTGAATACTTAATAACAGTATTAATAGTATTATGATAGTATATAGTATTGGTAGTTTATTAGAGTATTAATAACAGTAAATTAAAAACATTTCCATTTACCAGCACTCAGCTCTAATGGACAGCTCTGAAACCAGATCAAGCTGAGTGTTCAGTAGGGACTGCCTGTCAAAAAAGTCGCACTCTCACATTTCATTGAATCACCTAGAGATGACATAACATGTCAGCCTTATGCAAAATTACCTTTATTTTCGTTCATAGCTGCATCTTAAATCTCCTCCAGCACCCCCTAAGACTTTCAGTGGGGTCATGGTCTCTTTGATGGCCGATTCATGAATGAAAATGATCCCTCACGGTCCCTGAACCATTCTTTCACAATTCATTGTTACCTGGTCACCCAGAATATTCATATAACTGGCTGACTTCATTTTACTGCCACATAAAGCTGCTGAGCCTAGACATGACCAGGTGAAGCAACCCCGAGTCATAATGTCGCCAGAGACTTGAACAGTGGCCGCTATGCATCATGGGTACATCTGTTCCTGCGCTGAATATGATCAATCTGGACTCATTAGATAACATGACATTTTTTTCTTTGCTTCAGAGTTCAATCCTTTTGCTCCCTAATTTTTTCTTCCAAATAGCTTCACCAACAAGTGCCAGCTGTTGAGTCCATATCCTGAGATGGTTCCTGTGGAAATACTCTCATCCTCACTATTAAACACAGCCATAAGTTCAACTGTCGATTCTTTTCGACTCGAATTCACCAAGTGATAATAAATAATCTCTGATCACGGTTAGTGAACAATTTTTCCGACCACATTTCTTTCGAAAAGTTGACGGTTCCCCACCAGCCTCCTTCCAGATGTCCATCATGCGTTATTAGTCCAGTTCTACTTATTTCCCAAGCCTAGAATTGTTTTCTTTATTTGATGCAGGACAATAATTTGACCAGTGTGAACAAGTCTTCCGACATGGTGGTTTAGGAAACGAGAAAATACTCAGTGGGTCAGATAGAGTTGGGAATAGAGTTACAGTGCAGGAATTATTCTATCAAAGACTTTTAACTATTTCATTATTCAAATCCAAATGGCGACTTTTTTGGACAGGCAGTGAATAATGCACAATATGTACACTACGGAATACTAACATAGAAGTAGAAAAGAAAGAAAGACAGCAAGGAAGAAAGAAATCATATTAATTGGTATAAATCACTGGTAGGAAAACACATAATTAAACACAATACGCGTAAAAAGTTGATCAGTGCAACATCGATAAGCCTCGAATTTCATTCTTACTGTCCCCGTCAATCGGAGCGTGTGTATTTAGGCTAATAATGACCTTTTCGAAGATACTGAATGACACTGAAAATAATACGTGTACGAAAATATATTATTAAAAAAATAGACTTACGTGTTACATTCTTCATTTTGTCAAATCTGATGGTTGCTGTGAAAATGTAAAAAAAGCGTATGTGTAATGTTCTTGTGGTTCAACTTAAGAAGATGGAATGTACTTGACAAAGTCGTTATACTATATCGTGATCAATTAAAAAAAATAAACACGATAACATATTGTACAGCTGTGCTTGTCCTTCTGTAACAGCGAGAAACACAATCCAGCAAATATATTCCAGTCTACTGCCACTGTCAAACTGATATTATTTATTTTAAATAGGGTTTATAAGGTTATAATCTTCGTCTGATATCTGGAGATTGATTTACTATTACAGTCCTAAGAGTTCATTCATTCATCCATTCATTCATTCATCCATCCATCCAATCATTCATTCATTCATTATTGTGCATTCCAGAACCCTTCTTTACTTAAATCATTTATTATTAGAATGCATACTAGTTTTATATATCAGGAAGGCAACAATTCCAAGCAAGAATCTGGGCAAAGAGGTGCATAATGAGCCCATGTTTTCAGCTGAATTGACAATAAGCAGTGAAACAAAAAATGAGGCAAAATTAAGATTTATACATACAAAAAACCAATGAATTAGCATAAATTTATGGTCCAAAATATACCATTAATTTGACTTTATTTGGGGTTAAAAGTCGTGCATAATTCGCATAGAAAAAGAAATACCCTAGGGGTTTATTTATTTATTTTTATAGAATATTTGCGGTGTTTAAGTAAGTGTGGGGCATTTTTTAAAAAATGAAGACTGAAGCGACATCTGGTGGACACTAGTTAAGGGTAGTAGCAATTGTACTGCTGCTGCTGCTACTAATAAGACAAATTATTCTCGAATTATTTTCATTAGAATTTTCAGGAGGCCGAACAGAGAATCCTGTAGGAAAAACACAGCTTTCGACACTCATCTACTTGGAGTTTCTATGCTGTGTCATCGTTTAAATTATCCTTTTTTTTCGTGTTACCAATTTACTAGATTTTTTTAATAGTTTATTTTTTTCTCCCTTTTTCCATTTCATTTCCTCAAATAAATACTTTTGATTTTAGATCTGCCTAAATCATCTCTACAAATTCTTGACTAATGTATAAGTCTGTATAAGATACTGTAGAAGACAGTATTAAGGATGTTTCTCCATATGTCTGATAGAGTTAGTGGGAGTGACAGCATGTTTTTAATCCCCCAGCTCCGATTTAGGGCCCTCAGAGCATGGATGGACCTGGAGACACTGTCCTTCTGAGGTTACACTGGGGCACGACCTCCACGATCTCCACGATTTGAGAGACCTTGATGTGCCATCGTAGGGGATCCTGATGAACTTGGCGACACGATTCCTTCAAACTTCATCTTCTGGATGCGATCTGTCTCCTTTTTATTCCCCGATCGCGCTCCAAGCGTCCCCAGAAATCGTCCTCATCTTCTTGTAATCGCTGAGATCGCGGACATCGTACCCCAGTGTTAACCCAGGGTTAAGCCAACATTACCACTTGCTATGTGAAGCCCCCCCCCCCCCCCCCCTTCCCCCTCAAGGTTACATGTCTAACAGGTTTGTTTTCTTCAGTCAGGAATCCACTGAGAAATCAGAACTTGGTAATCATGGGGTCTTAGGTAAGCATAAGCTTTCAAAGGTTGGGTATCATGTAGGAGCAGCATTCTCAATTTCATCTAAAGTCTGAGAGTTCAATTGCTGGGGAGGAGCCACTTGTTTATAACTGACCAGCACAACTACAAATTAAACTGGTTAAAAAAAATCAAAAATAAATAAAAAAGAAGCCTGGCAATTTCAGTCAAAAAATAGTTTCATTTATACATCTAAAAAATACAGGATGACCAAAAAGCCTTGCACATTTAAAAAGTAAATGAAAATAGAGTGTTTAAAGATACTTTTCACACATGAAACTTCATTTAGTACAGTTTTTATTCATCATGTCTTAAAGATGATCATCGTCTATACACTCGACCATCGATTTAACAGACAAAGAAGGGGGAGCACCTGTCTGGTTTTGTTGAAAATGGTTCAGAAGTGGGTAATAACAACAATTTCATTGCGGAAAAAGCTATGTGCTGTATGTATATACAACCACGTCATCCAGTGTGACACTACTGTGTAAAGTACCTGTACAATACATTGAAAATAAACACTATACATTATTACAGTACTGTACTGAAAATGTAACATTTGTACACTTACCATAGCTGGTGATGCGGTGTAATCTAAATGCCATGATCATATAGTTTGGTTCTGGCTACCAACTTTCATATGCTTACAAGCCCCAACGGTATCTTTCTTACTAGGGTAGCCATCAACCAAATACTTAAGAGCGTACTCTGTAAGTTTTTCTTTAGCTTTGGTAATGTCTGACACTGTTTGCTTTTTAACACCATACTCCCCACACATTAGCTTCACCGAAATACCACTCTCCAGCTCCTTACTAAGCTCGAACTTCTGCACCAGAGTCAAATTAATCCTCTTCCTCTTCTCTCCACTTCCTATAGAAGCCATCGGGAAAGTGTGGGTGAACTGCTGACTGAGGTAAACAAACTGACGTGCGCCAACTAACAGCTAATCTTTGCTGACCGCAAAGTCCTCCCAGACAGATTCGGCTACTCCAGGCTGTCCATAGCTTCCGATATCCGTTAAACTGGAGTCCATAGAATTGAGCGTCGAGTGTGTACTGTTGGAAGTGATTTCTGAAGGCTGTCTTGGCTTGATGGGTCATGTTGGGTGGAACAGCGATGATCTCCTGTTGATCTCCTGTTGATCTCCTGTTAAGCAACCTTAACGGTTTCAAGAGTTTGGGGTGGATGAGTATACACTGGTAATTTAGGGTAGCACCACAGGAAAAAAAAATCACAAGGGGTGAGGTCAGGGGAACGGGTCGAGCATATCAATGTAATGGTCAGAAGTTACGGTAATACTTATAGTACTTTCTTTAAAAAAAAAAAGGGACCCACGATGCCAACATTAGCAACAACACACCACACAGTCACTCGCTTGAAGTGCAACGGTCTTTCTAGTAGCATGTGAGGGACCAAGATCAAACATTTTGTTTGTTTACACTTCTTTTTCATTTACCTTTAAAATGTGCTTCTAAGGTTTCTCTCTATATACTCTTGTTTTTTTCCCACAGTCCAAAGACATGCACATTAGGCTAATTTACTGTTCCAAATTGCCCCTAGGTGCGAATGCATAAATGGTTGTGTGTGTTAGCCCTGTAATAGACTGGCAAGCTGTTCCAGGTGTACCCTGCCTTTGCCCAGTGTTGGCAGGGATAGGCTGCAGGCTCCCCATGACCCGAGTAGGATCATGTGATTTGGAAAATGAATGAATTGCAGAACTTGTCCTGTGCCTAAAGCCATGGAAAAAAACTGAGAGACTACTTAATGTTTTTTTTTTTTAAATCAGCATCTCTATATACAGTTATATCATCTGATCATCTAAAGTTTAGAGTCTAAACTTTAGACGGCGACATGGAGAGGCAATACAAGCAACAGTCATTACATTTACATGCACAGTTAAGTCAAGCTACAGTTATACCTCAACTAGGCTATTTAACTGGACCACTGTCCTTGTCACTATATATAAGCAGAGGATAGGAATCAGTTTATTGGCCGAAGAAAGTCCGACCCTTCTACAATAGTTGGTGATATGCCCCTTTCAGCTTTTTATGATTGGGCTTTTTCCACTTTACCTATTACATCACAGACTAATTCATTTGACTGGCGGCAAATTGGAACCATGTAGGGCTGTGAATTGGAATGATGTACAGCTTTGTACATTTCATACATGCTGTATAAGCTTTACCTTTTTTAAATGCTTTTTTGAATGAGATCTATGGAAACCCCTGCCATGTGCTAGAGTCTGGGCAAGAAACTGCGTCATGTACATTTTTTGCTTTTGTTTTTCCTGGTGTTGAAGTTAGACTGTTTCAAAAGCTTCCAGCAAACACAGATGAGCTCATGTGTCCGTTTAAATCCAGCATCATTCATCTGTTCTGTACGGTGGCCGGGAAGTTCAAAACAAAAATACATTTTCAGAAAACAAAAATACATTTTACGAAAACAAAAATACATTTTCAGAAAACAAAAATACATTTTCAGCAAAACAAAAATACATTTTAGGAAAACAAAAATTCATTTTCAGAAAACAAATTTACAAACGACTGCCTTCTTACGGAAAGGGAATGTACCAAATGCTGGAAGTGATGACAT
>JAOUQZ010000012.1:192008-202293 GCA_028564935.1 Neosilurus hyrtlii | reverse complement strand
GAGAGAGAGAGAGAGGGAGGGGGGGGGGGAGGGAGGGAGGGAGGGAGGGACCAGAGCAGCAGCACGACCAACTCCTGACAATCGCACACTCCATCACTTCACTAAACTCCTGAACGAGCACAGCCTTTCTAGTTGATCCTAGCTTATAGAATAATGTAGTTACACATGAAATTACCTCCCTTTGTTTGTAATGGTTAGGAATCAAACATTGGTTTGAATCAAGAATCGATTCTGAATCAATTCTTCACCCCAAAGATTGGAATTGAATCGTGAGTTGTTCGATTCACATCCCTACTTTACAAGCAGTGCTGATCATCATATAAGGACGCTGTACCTATGAAGTACAAAATGGGTAAACTGCAACTGCTTTAATGGATTTAATACACACAAAATCTGTTTTTATACATAATTTATGCAGATATATTCTATTTAAAAAGCACATAAAATTTTCATACACACCTATCATCAACATATAGTAGCCAATCATCCACCTCGTCATAAGAAGCCTTTTTCACCTAGGAAATAATTACAATGATGATTATAATATAATAAAATGAAATAATAAAAGTGCAGATATTATTGTTATGCTACTTTCAAAACATTCAATTTATTGTATACACTTTTACTCATTTACATTAGTTCATAGTACAGAGAAAAGATGCACTCCTATTGGTTTTCTATCTGAAGAGAATAATTATGCATCAAGGGCAAGATGGACTCCCGGACATGGGATGTTGAGGTTAATATTCATTATAGGGGCATCCACAGTGCCTGAGATGCATAACTGTTTTACACTGGCACCTAACCAACAAAAGAACATTAAAACTTAATTTCATGGTTTATTCATTCATTTTCTGAACCGCTTAATCCTAATTAGGGTTGTGTGGAGGCTGGCGTCCATCTCAATCGGAGAGTGCAAAGTACACCCTGGATGGCAATTCTTTACGAACATCAGCAATGGGGGCTTGAACCCCCAACGTTGGGATCAGTAAGCCAGCACCCTACCACCAGGCCACTGCTGCCCTGTTTTATGGTTGTTGTTTTTTTAGTCAGGATGGACACAGGTGAGCTTCCAGAGCAGGTAGACACTGAGCCTAAGAGTTGTGTAACGGCATCTCTTTCAAACCCTTTTCAGTGTTTTGGTATGACATGAGCACTAAATGTGGAAACATGATGAAAAGCAAAATAATATGAGATTTATAGGTTATATTTTGACCATAAGAGACTGCTCATCTCTGTGCTTTGAGAAGTTAATACGCTAGTCTTTTCGTTTTTTCAAACGCATACTCATATTTAGAGCTTAGAACAAACTACAGACACGCATGAAAACCAGCAGAGAGAAATGCAGCCATGTAAAATCTGAGAAAAGAAATTACCATCTTCACCAGTTCTCTAGCCAACTGTATGATTTCAATTTCAAAGTTGGCTGCAATGTTGTAAATCTCTCCAATGATGCCACTCTTCATGAGTATCAAGAGTGCTTCAGTCACATCATCTATATAGAGAAAGTGACGGGACTGGAGGCCTGTCCCCTGAATAGTGCTACACGGAAGAAAACAGATGTCCATTTGCTTAGGTAATAGTTGTATCATTCTAATGTAAGAAACACAGTCTCACCATTTTTGGTCCTGTTGTAAGAGAAATAAAAATCGTGGAATAACCTGGAAAAAAAAAAAAAGACTTAAAAAAAAGTTCTGTGTTTAATGTTTGTGCATGAAGAAAAAGAAAACTCTTAATAACAGTGTTATATGTATATACCTTTTCATGGTACTGCCGTGGCCCATATACATTACTGCTCCGTGCAATTATTACAGGAAGCTAAAAAGTATACACAAGGTAACAACAGAACACTGAAACCTCAGTAAAATATGAACAGAATGATTAATAAAAGGATGGAAATATATGAATAAAAAGCTTTGTACCTTGTGATTTTTCCAGTATGACATCACAATGTTTTCAGCAGCAGCTTTTGATGCTGAATATGGATTGGTTGCCTGTTTTGGGCTTGACTCATCAAAATACTGTCAAACAAATAAAACCAGGTAACATTCCAACCAAACAAAAGGAATTTCCCAACTAGAGGCTTGCAGTGGAGGAATCACACCAGCTGCTACCTAGCTATTATATATAATTATATTATGGAAATTTTGTTGGCCTTGAACTTGACATACAACATCCAATCAGAAACTTGTTTTATACTTTGGTCCCAAGTTGCTAACCTGAAAATGTTACAGTGATATGTGAAGCAGTAAACATAAAATAAAATAAAACCCACAGTCCAAAGACATGCACACTAGGCTACCTGGTTGTTTCAAATTGCCCCTAGGTGTGAATGTGAATGGTAGTGCATGTCTCGACTCTGTAATTGTCTGGCAAGTTTACCCCGTAATCGCTCTGTGTCGGCTGAGATAGGCTCCAGCCTCTCCACAACCCTTGTAGGAATAAGCAGTTCAGCATTCGAGTGCGTCCCAAAAATGGTGAAACAGTAAATAAAACCTACTGTGTACTGGAGCACAGAGATCCACCTTTAACTATACACTAGTAATACTAAGGAAATGCCTGTTGACTTTTTTTTTTTGAAGCTGTGAGTGAGTCCCAGCCCTACCAAAACAAACACCAGATAGAGTTGACAGCAGTTACAACCTGTTGATAGTGGGGCTTGAACCCCCAACCTTGGGATCAGTATTCCAGCACCCTACCACCAGGTTTACTTATTATATAGCTATATTTTTCAATAAAGGCAGTGCTAAGCTTTTATATAAAAATAAAAGGATTCCCATTCAGTTCCCAGGTATATTAAATAAAGATGAAATACAGTGAAATAAACTGGAGATGGTCACAGTGTATTTCTAAAACCATTTGTTTAGTCCTGTACGCGAGTCTTAATGACCCCTGCACCAGGCACCATGATATTACTATCACCACCATCATTTTTATTCCATTTAAAATTATTTTCTTTTGAATTATCACTTGATCTCAGACTTTTCCACTTTTTACAAGTTGGTGTTTCACTGCCAAGTTATCACACGCGCAAGATCATTCCTCCAATCACATGGTCTTTTTCTTATAGACGGATACAGAACTAAAACAAGATGTAGAACCGTGACCGTAAGATGGGATGGTTTCACCAGGAAACCTTTATATTCAGCCAAAAACGAACTGATAATGGAAGATAAAACACTCATAAGACACTCAGTAGTGAAAGGGCTCCTTATACAATTTCCTCCGGGATCAAATGTATTCCGATTCTGATTAATACTAGTATTGCAATTAATTTCTTATAAAATCAACCTTCTGTCTTCATAAGAGTTTAAACTTTCCCATGGTACAGAACACCCTTTTTTCCTTCATTGGTTCCATAAATACAAAGTATCGTTGACTAATCACGGTAAATAACCTTTGACGTGTGCCAGGATTTACACATTGTTAAACCAATTTTCCAAGCAGTTACATGTCTGTGTAAAAGCTCAACAACTCGTTAATCACATTTTTGGCTGAATTAATTAAGCACCAATAGGGTGATTCAAAGTAAAGTGGTTCTTCTTTTGACTCACATCATTGAGCTTCAATATTAAATGTGATATTACCTTAAGGAGGAGCAGCCTAGACCCTACATGACTACTTGTACTGCACTGTTAACACAGTGTATGTTTGTATATGGATTGTAAATCTTCTAAATATCAATGTTGATGTTAATATCGATGCTGATGTTAAATCAATGGCGAAGTTCATATTACATTTCTGTGGGTTTTGACTATGGGGGGAAAACCAAGCATGGGGAGAACATGCAAACTCCTCACAGAAACGTCCGAGTCTGGGACTTGAACCCAGTACCTTCTTGCTGTGAAGCGGACATGCTAACCACTATGCCGCCAATTTTTCCGCCCATTATTGAATGATTATGAATACTTTTTTACATGGCTCCCTACTGTGTGACTAGAAAATAATCACAAGCATTAAGACGTTCAACATAAAGTTAAACTTTCATCTTAACAACAACTATATTTAATGTTCACCAGAGTGTGACTGACCTTATCAGGACTGTCTCCATACACCTCATCAGTGCTCATATAGATGAACTTTTCAACTCCAGATTCACATGCTGCTTGGAGAAGTACAGATGTGCCAGCTGCATTCACATGCATGAACTGGGATGGATAGAGGAATGAATTTTCTAAAGGGTAACAGAAAAACATTCTAAGCAATAAAAAAAGATAACAGGAATGACTGTATGATGTGATAAAATCTCCAGACCTTCACTCACCAACATGTGATAGAGCAGCACAATGAAACACAATGTCTATATTTTCAGTAGAAAAGACATGATCGATGAAGTACTGGTTACATACATCCCCCTGTTGTGAGAGAAACAAAATGTACTTTAATATCACAGAAATGGGAAAGAATGTATTTTCTACATCAATCACTGCTTATTACATCATCCGAGCAGCCATCAAAGACTCTTTCCATCATGAAATGAAAGGGCAAAAGAAATGTTACTCCTGATATGCATTATTATTTTTATTAACTCACTATTAGACAGGAAACCAGTGAATAAAACCTCACTAAGTGATGTCCCAAACCCTGGTGATTTTACTAAAAACAAACAAACAAAAAACCCATCTCGGTACTACTTCTGATTTTCGGAGCATCCAAGCAGAGAACCATCATGGAATATGGCTTGGATAGTTGGACCATGTCCTGTCCAGTCCCTGCATGCGCTTACCATGGAAAACGCAATAAAGCTGCCATATCACCAAATTGATGCCGACTAGGTGTTATGCATCATAATGAGCAGCAATTAAAAAGAGTGAAGCCATTTATCTTTTCATCAAGCAATCGTGTTTGCTCTTTTTAAATTATTATGTGAACAGAAACGATCCAAATCACCCTGATCAAAAGTTTACTTACCCTGGAGGTTGTGGCCTGATATTGTATACACAAGGCTTGCATGTTTCAGCCAGTGCTGCACTGATGTTGCTAAATTCCAAGCCATAGGGAAAGCAAAAATAATGATCAAAGGATCTGCAGGAGAAGGTAGTTGAACTTTATAAAACAGGAAAAAGAATATAAAAGAATATCCAAGGAATTGAGAATGCCAATCAGCAGTGTTCAGACTGAGCAAGAAGTGGAAAATGAGGGATTTTGTTGAAACCAAGCCACATTCAGGTAGACCAACAAAAATGAGCCAGAAAAATTGTTCAGGATGCAAAGAAAAACCCACAAATAACTTCACCTGACATACAGGACTCTCAGAAAAAAAGTGGTCTGGCTGGTTCAAGGTGCAGAATAAGGAGACAATTGAAGAAAAATGGGCTGCATGGTCGAGTTGCAAGAAAAAAAAGCCATTACTATACCAGTGCCACAAAGCAGCTCGCTTACAATACAGTAAACAGCACAGAGACAAGCCTCAAAACTTCAGGAACAAAGTTATTTGGAGTCATGAGGCCAAAAGTGAACAGCAGCACTGGGAACTCTGTCAAAACTGATGGCAAGATGAACGCAGCATGTTATCAGAAAATACTGGAGAACAATTTGGACTCATCGACCCGGAAGCTAAGCGTGGAATGTACCTGGACAGTCCAACATGAAAATGATCCTAAACACAAGGTAAACCTGTCATTAGCTACAGCAGAACAAAATGAAGGTTCTGGAGTGGCCATCTCAGTCTCCTGACCTCAGTATTATTGAGCCACTTTGGGAGGATCTCAAACGTGCAGTTCATCAAGACGGCCCAGGAATTTAGAGGAACTGGAGGCTTTTTACCACAAAGAATGGGCAGCTTTATCATCTGAGAAAATTATGCACTCCCCCAGCACTACCACAGAGGACTTCAAGCTGTCACTGATGTTAAAGGAGAAAGAAATCATATTAAGAAGAGATCAGTGTGATTTGGTTAGTTTCTGCTGACATTATGATTTAAAAAGAGCAAATAATAAATGCAAAAAATAAATAAATAAAAATTGATAATAAATGGCTTCACACAACCACTAAACATGAGTGAAAGAAAAGATTTTGTATAACCAATCATATTCTCTGAAAAATAGCCAGATATATATATATATATATATATATATAAAACTTTACTGGCTCTTAGTGTCAAGATAAAAAATATATATACTATACATGACATGGAGTAAGAAACGGAGCAAACTAAAAATCTTTGTAAAAATAGGCTCGAGGTGAATGAAGGCTCAGCTTGTTCTCAACAGCCCTCTTATACATAAATCCTTTCAAGCGTCCACTTTAGTCTGCCATTTACAGGACTACGAATCTTTATGGCCATCATATCACAAACTGATACAGAGAGTAATTCAGTAATAATATTGTTATTAAACAGTTATATGAATGCTGATCACAGTGCAAGACTTACCTGAATGAATTTGTAAGTACTCGTGTTCTCAAGATAAATGAGATTCTTCAGACTAGAGCAATAGTTCAACTAAAATAAATAAGAAACCACATTTTAGCTCTATAAAAACCGAGTGGCATACTTCAGATGAATGATCACATTGTTATAAATAAACTGAAAAAGAAAACTCACTGAATCAACATTGATGATTCGCCACAGTGGATATCTTGCAGCCAAATGTAAGATCAGATGTGACCCGCTAATTGAAGACAATAACGGATTAATGTGGTGGGTCACGTAGTAAAAAGGTAATCTACATACTCATCACTCATGTGCTCAACTGCTTGATCATACTAGGACCACGGGGAGGCTGTGCTTATCTCAGCCGACACTGGGTGAAGGCAGAGTACACCATGAACAGCTCACCAGACCATCACAGGGCAACACACACTCACCCTCACACCTAGGGGCAATTTGGAACAGCCTATTAGCTTCATTCATTAATTTTCTAAGCCGCTTAATCCTAATTAGGGTCACAGGGTGGCTGGAGCCTATCTCAGCTGGCTCCGGGAGAAGGTGGAGTACACCCTGAACAGGTCACCAATCCATTGCAGGGCCAACACACATACAACCATTTACACTCACACCTAGGGGAAATTTGGAACAGCCAATTAGCTTAAAAGTGCATGTCTTTGTATGGTGGAAAAAAAGCTTGAGTACACATATGAATCCCAGGAAAGCTTGGGGAGAACATGCAAACTCCACACAGAATTGCCTTAATTTTAAGAGCATTAAACCCAGGACATTCTCGCTGTGAGGCAGATGTGCTAACCACTACACCACTATAACACCCATACAATGTATATTATACTGCTTATATATTGCTGTTATAATTCCGGGGTATCTCTGGTTCTGGTGCAATATCAGCATACGGTTTTGAACAGAAGTGGCTGCACATGCTTGAGTCAGTGGTCACTAGTTAAAGACGTCTGAGATGCTGCTATATAAATATGTTCAGTAGGGTCTATTTCTGATACTTAATGCAAGTGTAAATGGTTGTGTGTGTGTGTGTGCGAGTGTTGCCCTTCAATGGTCTGGTGAGCTGTTTGGGGTGTATTCCACCTTCTCACAATGTGAGCTGAGATCAGCTCCAGTCTCTCTGTGACACTAGTAGTAGGATTAAGCGAGTGGGTGAGCGAGAGAGAGTGAGTGAGTGAGTGAGTTGGTGGGCAAGTGGGTGGGCGAATAAGTTAAGCGAGTGGGTGGGTGGGTGAGTGAGCAACCAAGTGGGTGGGTGGGTGAGCGAGTGGGTAAATGAGTGAGTTGAGCAAGTGGGTGAGTGTGAAAGTTTGTGGGTAGGTGAGTGAGTGGGTTAGTGAGCAAGTGGGTGGGTGAGTGAGTGAGTGAGTGAGTTGAGTGAGTGGGTGAGTGTGAAAGTTTGTGGGTAGGTGAGTGAGTGGGTGGGTGGGTGGGTGAGTGGGTGAGTGAGTGAGTGGGTGGGTGAGTGGATGAGTGGATGAGTGAGTGGGTGGGTGAGTGAGTGGGTGGGTGAGTGAGTGAGTTGGGTGGGTGGGTGAGTGAGTGAGTGGGTAAGTGAGTGAGTGGGTAAGTGAGTGAGTGAGTTTAAGTGAGTGAGTGAGTGAGTGAGTGGGTGGGTGAGTGAGTGAGTGGGTAGGTGGGTGAGTGGGTTGGTTGGTTTGGGTGAGTGAGTGGGTGGGTGGGTGAGTGAGTGGGTGAGTGGGTGGGTGAGTGAGTGGGTTGGGTGGGTGGGTGAGTGAGTGGGTTGGGTGGGTGGGTGAGTGAGTGAGTGGGTGGGTATTCCTATGATGCAGTTCTTGTATAGAGTTATTAAAAAAAACATTTTCTAGTTTGTTATTTTTTCAGCATTTGTCACCTTGTGCAATTATTTTTACTCGATGAAACACATTTCAGCTCATCTTATAAACATTATGTGACTTACAAAATAATGAATATTTGTATCTCAAATGGCCCCCATATCGACTTATACCTTTCCACCGGTATGGAGCAATACATACACACACACTCTCACTCACTCACACACTCACTCACACACTCACTCACACACTCACTCACACACTCACTCACACACTCACTCACACACTCACTCACTCACTCTCGCACACACTTACACACACTCACTCACACACACACTCTCGCACACACTTACACACACTCACTCACACACACACTCACACACACACTCACTCACACACACACACACACTCACTCACACACACACACACACACACACACACTCACTCACTCACTCACACACTCACTCACACACTCACGCACACACTCACTCACGCACACTCACTCTCGCACACTCACTCTCGCACACTCACTCTCGCACACACTCACACACACACTCACACACACACACACACTCACACACACACTCACACTCACACACACACACACACTCACTCACACACACACTCACACACTCACACAGGCGGATGGTTACTTCTGATATTCAGTTACTGATTAAAGCATAAATCTAAACAAAATGTGCAACATATTACGAATCATTTAAAAGTTAATGGTCAAGATTTTTATTTCATCAATCATATTTACTCTATTTTAATTCGATTATGTTTTTGACCAGTAAGCCACTAATAAATGGCAGCTACTTACATGAAACCAGCACCGCCTGTAACAAGAACAGTCTTGGGGACAAGCTGTGGACTGTTGCTGCCAGCCGCACGTTCACTTGTTTCTGACATTTCTCGACAGATTTCGTAATAAACACAATCTAATTATGTCTTCCTCGCTAAAGCCTTAGCTCGCACAAGCCTCTCCATGGAGCTGAGATCCATCTCGGCCGTCTTCAGTACCATTAGGTCGTACAGTACTAAATACAAGAAGGAAAAAACACCACAGGTGCCCTAACAGTACACTTCAGTCAACATCCTATGAACACTTCAACTACAATGCTAAAACTCACCAGTGAAAACTTCAGATATTCATAAAATATTCCCTTAGATGGAATTACCGTATATCTCTTAACTCTCTAATGCCAATACAAACACTCCCTCGGAATAATTACACCGTAGAATACGCTGATAAAGTTCATAAACCAAACCTTGCAAATGTTTTCCTAGTGTCCAGTCACTAGTGTTGCAAAAGCAAATTTACGACCCGTTTAAACGCTTTCCGGCAGTGCTGACACGTATCATATTTGTTGCCAGCGTTGCCCTGAATCATCTTCACTGCCTTCTCATTGGCTGTGCTAAAGCGCGCGCTCAGTCCTGCTCATATGATTGGTCTGCGGGACTGTTAATCAAGGAGGCAGATGAAAGAAATCCTGATCTTCATTCACTGCGGAAAACAAACATAAGTTGTTTTGTGGAAAAGTGACGACACAATGTATTTGTTTATAATGATTCTGACCGCTCTGGTGCACTGTCCTGCAGAAGGGAAAACTGTGTCTGGAGTGTTTCGAAGCCATGAAGCGAGAGAAAACAGTGGGCAATATATTGCAAGATTTCTGTACCACGGTGGGTCATTATTCAAATTAAAATGAATATTAAAATGTGCTGCGTCATTTCAGGATTACAGTAAAACATGTTTGTGCAGTTGTGATTTTAACTTGTGGCTTTTATAGCTGGGGTGGGTTGGTACCATTTTTGTATACAAAGTGTTATATGTGTTTACACCCCTACACCTATTAATAACTCATGAGATAAGGGTGGGCGGTATGATAAAAATCTTCCATCACGGTATAATAACATTGTATCACGGTAACGGTAAGGTACTTTTCCCCAAATTGATTAAATCAGTGGCTTAAATGGGTAGTTGTAGCTATTCATTTCAGAATCACAAATAACCACTCATGTCATGTCATTTTCTGAACCGCTTAATCCTAATTAGGGTCGCGGGGAGGCTGGCGCCCATTTCAGCCGACTCTGG
>JAOUQZ010000012.1:165289-191908 GCA_028564935.1 Neosilurus hyrtlii | reverse complement strand
GTGTGTGTGTGTGTGTGTGTGTGTGTGTGTGTGTGTGTGTGTGTGTGTGTGCTCACTTTGGATGGGTTAAATGCAGATCCAGATTTTTCTTGCGGAATTAATACACTATATCAAAATCAAAATTAAATCAAAAAACAAAAAACAAACAAAACACCACCACCAACAAAAGCCACTTAATTAATAGTCAAACCTACATATTTTTCTATCAGTTTATGTTAAACTCTAAAAATCAATAATTTTGACTAAATGACTAAATTAGATTAAATGACTAATGCGTTAATCTGCTTTATTAATCATTCAAAATATTTTCTCGTTTCTGATTGCTAGGTATATTTCAATTAGCCAATTTATTGATTACTGACACTGGATAAATTGAATAAATTGATAATAATCTAAATGAATAATAAAACAATTACACAATTCAGCTTTTGTATGATATGGAGAATTATTCAAATCCTGGAGGGTGTTAACAATACCAAGAATACCAAGTTGTGAAAGTACACTGATTGGTCAAAAAAAATTCCTGCAGTTTAATATTTTCTTGTTCCACATTTAGGCCTGATTACAGCACTTAATCACCATGCTATTGTTATGACAAACTTGAGCAACATAACAACATTTATTTTCATCAGGAGTTGGGTTCATTTTATTGTATAATTAAAAGCATTTAAGTAACCACTAAAATCAGGTTTTATGGGCTCTAACACAGGAAATTAGTTTGACCAGGTCAAAATTTTTTAAAACAGAGTAAGTTAAGTATTTGTAATATATGCAGGTGAAAATCAGAATCAAAATCAGAATACTTTATTGATCCTGGAGGAAATTCTGTACAATAGAAAATGTAGAAAGTACAATACAGATTAGGTTCTTATTGGAAAAAAAAGATTTGGTGATAAATATTCTAACATTTTAACTGCTTAGTCTTAAACACAGTACAATGGAATCTTTTACTCAAACGATAGCTGCATCATACAGGTATAAATTATGTGTTATTACCTCTGCCGCTTGGTGGGGAAGGTTATGTTTTCACCAGCATCTGTTATTTCTTTTGTCTGTTACCAGGATTACACAAAAACTACTTAACCATATTTTCCAGACTTGGTGGAGGGATGGGATATTGGCCTGGCAAGAACCTGTAACATTTTGGAACAGATGCAATGCAATTCATTTCAATTCAGTTTTATTTCTATAGCATTTTTTATAATTGACATTGTCACAAAGCAGTTTCACATAGTAAAACTAATTTTTAAAATAATTAAAAATTTCTTCTACAAACCCTACATATCTCTAATGAGCAAGCCCTCAGTGGCGGTGGCAAGGGAAATCTCCCTTAGTTGACAGAATTCAGTTCCAGCAATATTTTAAAGATTTTGTTTTTATTTTAGTAGGATTATACAAAAACTACTAATCTGATTTTAATCAAATTTGGTGGAGGGGTGGGGCCTGGGTGATCCATGGGATGGTGTTGAAAAAAACCCCATCCCAAAATCCCAAGAAATCTTTATCTTTCATTAACATGAGGGAAAATGTTCATCCGACACCCACTACGGGGAGACATTTCATTATACCTATTCCAAGTAATAATAATCCATTCATGCCTGATAGGTACTTTACACTCCATAAGTGTCCCTCTAGTTATTATGGGCTGTCATCTGGTCCTTTAGCCACATTTGGGGACATATTTTTTATGTATATGTTGATAAACCTGTTTTGTAAAAAGGCTGGTTAAGATTAGGATTAGGGCTTTTGTTTGGTACCTGGTGAATTAATGTTTGTGGAAGCACATATTTAATAAACACGGATGGCCCAAGGCATCGAATACAAACACATTTATGGGCTAAAAGTGTAGACATTCATTTCTGTTAATCTTAAAATTTTCAAGTCAGGGTTTTCAAGAGAGCCAGTGTGATCCAAAATTTTGGTAAAGTTTAAAAGAAAGTTACTGAAAGTAAGAGTGAGTGAAGGAGCTTTTGAGTTTAAAAAAAAAAAATTGTTGTTTGTTGGCTTTTGCTTCTAACAGTATTAGTTTAGGCAGCGGATCTGTTACGTAAACATCTTGTTAAATTTAGTTGCTTAGTCCCTCTTGTCAGATTAATATAAAGGAAGGTACATTAATGAAAATATCAATGCAGGAAAGGAACGTTTTGAAACGAGGGATAATCTTTTAGAAACTATTATTTGTGAGATGCGAAACTGACCATTTGGGAGTTTTTGTAGTTCTGTGTATATCTTATGCTCCAAGTACCACAGGGTCTTCAGCCAAGTGTGTATAACACCAAACCAATCCAATAAAAGGTAATCAAAGAGTCAAATGACTCTAAAGCCCGCTTTGCTCCACCCCTTCCTTTTCTTACCCTCTGTAGATATTAAAGCTGGGGTTGCATGGCTGCTCTGAATTCGCTCTTATGGATAAGCTCATTTGGTGTTTAAAGAATGTTCTTTTGAAGAAGGGTATTGTATTAAACAGGCTTTCACTTCTCGTTTAAAAAGCCCCCGTCTTTTCAGACAGCTGTACATTCCCTTTAACCTTTAACAATGATGTAACCATGGTGCCACATCTTATGGTAATTTCTACACTTCCATACTGAAGAAGGGAAATGAACACGAGTTAACAGGAAATAAATAGAACCATAATTGGGTTAAACTTATTTATCTTACAGTAGTGGAGTAGTGGTTAGCATGTCCACTGCACAGTAAGAGGACCTTGGGTTTGGGTGGAGTTTGCAAGTTCTCCCCGTGCTTGTGTAGGTTTCCTCTGGGTACTCCAGTTTCCTCCCACAGTCCAAAGATATACACATTAGGCTAACTGGTTGTTTGTGTGTTGACTGTGCTAGCTTTATTAAATATGTCAACCATGTTGTGCTTCCATCCACCCCAGTGTCCACCTCAGCATCCTCCTCCACAGACTGGAATCCATCTGATATCACAAGCTGTTTTCTTTGCTGTTTTTGCGTGAGAGTAATGATTGTGAAAAGCGGGATGAGACCGACTGCATTGAGCAAGAAAGATGCTCACACTGTGTGGCTAATAGCCTGAAATTTGTGCTGCTGGTGAATGAGGACAATAGCAGTGAATGGCAAGACAATGAGCAGTGCTTTCCTTTGTCCACTCAATTTGTCTTTGGTCTTTTGACCTATTCACATTCATTGGGAGCTTTCTGAAAGCTTCAGGAGAAAAGCTGCTGAGAGTTGTTAGAGTCCCAAGCCATAGTCTTTCAATGAAAAGGCACAGGGCGTGTTGGAATCCTCATCCATCAGCAAAACAACAGGATTTAAAGAGAGGGCTCAGGGTTCTGAGGAAATTGAAAAAAAGGAAATGAAAGGCATGTTGTATATAGAAGTCTTGTTTTGTTTATGATTGCTGTTTTTATTTCCCCCCGTTCTTCTTTTTCAAATTGAAAGACATTATTCAAATAAAAAAAATTGTTTCAATGTTTTTGGAATAAATTAGAAAGTAGCTCTGCATATAAAATCTAATGCACCAAGATTTTATGCTTCGCATGGGTACTTCAATCATTGTGTAAGTTCAGAAAAAAAAATTTTGTTACCACGAGGCACAATGTCTTTAATCTCCATTTGAGAGAATCGTTAGGAGCGTGGGGGGTCGTGGGATCGAATCATAATGATCTTGAGGGAACTTGGTGGACTCATGATGATGGTGCTGATCGTGACAAAATGTTTGACTGTCAAAAATGTGTCCACTATTATCACACTGTATTACAGTTTGAGTCTGGTGAGCTGTTCAGGGTGTATATTTGTTGAGACGTTTTTATTTTGTTTCGGTAAATCTGTTTAGTTTTGGTCTCCACAGCATACAGACCCTCCTGAAAAGTCCAACTTGGTTTGAGGAGAAACTTAACTTAATCCGAATTAGGCTTGCAGGGAGGCTGGCGCCCATCTCAGCCGACTCTGGGTGAATGTGGGATGCACCCTGAACAGCTTGCCAGACCACTGCAGGGCCAACACACATACAACCATTCACACCTAGGGATGATTTGGAACAGTCAATTAGCCTACTGTGCATGTTTTTGAACTGCGGGAGGAAACCAGAGTACCTGGAAGAAACCCACGCAAACACTGGGAGAACATGCAAACTCCACACAGAAATGCCCCGACCCAGGAATTAAAACCCGGCCTTCTTGCTGTGAGGCGAGTGTGCTAACTACTGCGGCACTGTGAAAGCCAATCAAAATATTTATTAATACAAAACATTAATGATAAACAAATCCAAGTCCTGACGAATGATTATAGTTTACAGCAGGAGCAGAACATCATCCCTTATTTGATGGCATTTCTCTTCATACCTGCATGATTCATTTTATTTGTCTTCATTACGCATGTTTTCAAGTCTTGTCTGCATTATTTTTCATATTTTTAAAATATAAAATTATAAAAAGGAAAAATATGTACTTTATTTACTGTATTAAACTGAAATTGGGCTCAGTGTGCTTAGTGATCAGTACATCTGCCTCACAACAAGATGCTCCACAGTTTAAGCCCCAGGCTCTGAGTTTTCTGAGTAGAGTTTGCATGTTCTCCCTGTGTTTACGTGGGTTTCCTCTGAGTACTCTGGTTTACTCCCACAGTCCAAAGATATGCACATTAGGCTATTTGGCTGTTAAAATGTGAGAATGTTGGTCCTGCAATGGTCCGGCAAGCTGCCGTCTGAGATTGGCTCCAGCAGATTAAGCAGTTTGGAGAACGAGTGGGTGAATTTAAATTTACTTCAAGAAATCATCATATCTTAAATTAATACGGGCTCCTCCAGTATCTAAGCTGAAACCAGTGTGGGTTCAGTAAAAACTTCAGTCCACTCTGTGTTATATGCCTGTATGATTCCCCCCATTACATATTAATCAACAGCATTTTAACACAGTGGGTTATTGGATATGTAACATAACCAAACAGACTGCTCTGCAGCCATGGAAACAAACAAACAGATTTAATTTTATATTTGACCTGACCTAAAAAATACTGATATATTTTTAAAAGGCTCAATAATCAAAGGTGAAACAAGGCCACAGTTTAGCCCTAAGTGTTACATCAGAATCGATAAAGCACCATGTCACAGAGCAAAAGTCATCTCAAATTTGATAGATGGATTTGAAGGTGTGATTTACAATTAGGGTGGCACAGTCAGGTCCTGGTCCTGGGTTTGCGTTCCAGCTCAGCGAGGGTGTGTCTGTGTGGAGTTTGCATGCTCTTTTGAGTTTCCTCCAGGTACTCTGGTTTCCTCGTACAAAGACAGGCCTTAGGTGTGTGTGTGTGTGTTCTCTCTGCAATGGACTGGCAAACTGTTTCCTTTGCCCAGTGTCAGCTAGGATAGGCTCCACCCTCACTGCAACCCCCATAGGAGTAAGCAAAGTAAGGTTGAGCGAATAGATGGATGGGCTTACATTTATGGCATTTGACAGACACCCTTATTCAAGGTGACTTACATTTTTGGTCTCATTTATACAACTGAGCAGGTGAGGGTTATGGGCCTTTATCAAAGGCCCAACAGTGGCATCTTGACAGTACCGGGGCTTGAACTCCTGACCTTCCAATGAGTAATCCTCCTGTTTATTGTATATTTTACTAATTAAAATGACTCAAAAATGTAAGCTGTATGTGTTTGATACAGATACTGCATCAAAAATGTTTGCTTTCTCAAAAACATTAAAAAGGAATAAACTATATCCATGAGATGGACTTTTTTTTCCCACATGGACATCCATCACTTTACAGGATTTTCATGAATAGTAAACAGGAATTGTAAACAGGTGTATGAATGAATGATGAATAATTCCATCAGTATCGATCATGACAGCTTCTTCATGGGGATTAAACACTGATAGATTTTTTTTCTATCACAGTCCTCAGATCCACAGCATTAATATAATCATGTGTTACTGTCGGTATGGACCTTAATACTGTGGATTAAGATCACTGCTTGAGGGTGGCGTATCAGATATTATCTATAATAGAAGACTGGCTTATCCATGTCATATTTGCCCCCAAACTTTTGCATTAACAAACCCATTGAGTATCTAGTCACACATTCCTTCTTAGGAATTCACACCTTTGAACTAGACACAATGGGACCCTCCCCCTACAAGGATCTCACAATTTTGTTTAAAGAAGGTATGATGTGCTCTTTATAGGATAAAGGATGTTTTGGTGGAGGGGTATAGTCCTAAATGAAATATGATAATACATCCTAAAGTGGTTACCATGTCTGCCCCACAGCAAGAAGGTCCTGGGTTCGAGTCCCAGCATTAGTAAGGGCTTTTCTGTGTATATTTGCATGTTCTCCCCATGCTTGTACAGATTTCTTCCAGGTACTCCGGTTTTCCTCCCCGAGTTCAAAGATATGTAGATTAGGAAATTGGCTGTTCCAAATTGCTCCTAGCTGTGGGTGTAAATGCTGTGAGGGTGAGCATTCTGGAATGGTCTGGCGAGCCTTTCAGGGTGTATCCGGCCTTCGCTCAATGTCGGCTGAGATAAGCACCAGCCTCTCTGCGACCCTAGTAGGATTAAGTGGTTTAGAAAATGAGTGAGTGAGTGAATAGAATGTATTGTAGAGCCCAAAATTTCCCAGCAGAGTATTACCCAGAGCACCCTGAACAGCTCACCAGGCCATTACATGGCCAGCACTCACAGCCATTTGGAGCAGCCAATTGTCCTACTGTGCACGTTTGTGTAGTGTGGGAGAAAACCGGCGCAAACACGGGAAGAACCGGGCCTGGGAGCTAGTTCTTGTAGTGAGGTGGACGGGCTAACCACTGTGGCGCTAAACATATTTAAATAAAATAAAAATATGTATCATTTGAACATACTGTATCTTCTGTATGTGTGGTTTTGGATTTTTCATTAATGGAGTCCACGGTAGAACAAATGGTATTTTATTTACTTCCTGAGAAGTATTGCAGCACATGTGATACAAAGACAGTGCACAATACAGCAACTCAACATGGCTAACAGAGTGTGGATGAGAAAATATCCCCATCATGTTTTTACTAAGAATAGGCAATATTTGAGGATACTACACTGGTTATAAGGCACTGATGACCTTGTACAGAAGGCAACCTGGTGGTCTGGAATATCATAAGTGGTCTGCACTTCAAAGCCTTCACTCCAGATATCAAGGCATGAATGGGCACAAATAACCACGGACATGTTTCATTCTTCACAAATGATTGAGGCTGTTATAGCAGCAAAGAGGGGTTTATATGACATAGGGGTGTGTCAATCTCATAGCTTAAGGGGAGTGTGGTGGTCTTCATGACAGCAGGACTAATCCAGGAGGGAGCTGCCAAATTAGTTTTGACCCCTCCCAAAGTCAGTTACATGTATTGTATAACCATAAATTTGAACATTTAAAATTAACACAGGTGTATCCTGTTTAAGTGTAAAAATTAAATACTAATTAATGTGTTTAATTAATAATTTACTTATTTGTGTAGAGATTCACTTCCTAATGTGCAGAAAATGTTACCATTCCAATATAATTAAATACAGTAAGATGAAATAAACGAGTCGTGGTCTCAGTCTTGTGTAGATGCAAGTGATGAACTGGCTGCAGGAAGTCTCTCACAGAGCAGTCTCAAAGATTACCAGGTTAGCTTCTTTGCTTGAGGTCAGGGCACTGGTCGACTTTGGCTGACGGCAGTTCATATACGTCTACAGATAGTGGAGACAGTAATTAATTGAGTGAAAAAATTAGTATATTCACAAGATTCTGTTAATACAAGATGAAATGAACTAATTTTTTAATCAAAATAGGAAATCTAAGCACGAGCATCGTCAACAATATTCATGTGAATTCTGTTTCATTTCATTATTTTGTTGAACTCGAAAACTCACACTGTAACTCTGAGCAATGATTGGATGAGAATGAAATGAAAAAAGTCCAGACAACACAAAGAGTAACCAAAAAAACCCCAAAACAACCCCCCCTTCCCCCCAGTTAGCTACAGTATCAAATGAACTCCCAGTTGTGCTTGCATTCATTAGACACAAAGGAAGAGTGGTGCTGTATCAGATGATGTGTGTTTGAAAAGCTCAGCGGTGATCTCCAGAGGGTTCGCTCTGTAAATTAACTTAACAGTGTGGGAGGCAAAGGGGAACCTGATCCATTCAAAGACTGGGGGGTGTCAGGCTGGGGTATTAGATAGAGTTGGGCAAAAGGCTCTTTACAATGCCTCCCCATCAACCTGCCAGTGGACACGGATAACTGATACAGAGGAAGACACAATGGCCAGAGCTTTTTGAACACTTCTGTGCTTTTCAGTCACAGGTACAGTGACATACACAGAGACTAGTATCTGGGGGAAAAAGGATATGATGCTGTTTATGTAGGAGCGAAAGCTCCATGGCAATGTTTATATGTATACTGTACAAGGGACAAGTTTGTTCTTACTTATCTTACTCATTTTCCAAACTGCTTAATCCAGTTAGGATCATGAGGATGATCTCAGCCAATCCTGGGTGAAGGCAAAGTACACCCTGAAAAGCTAGTCAGACCATCGCAGGGCCAGAACACACACACAACTATTCACACTCACACCTAGAAACAATTTGGAATAGTCAATTAGCCTAATGTCTTTGGACTGTGGGAGGAAACCGGAGTGAAGAGAGCAAGGACTGGGAGAACACGCAAATTCCACACAAAAACGTTTGAGCCTGGGACTTGAACCCAGAACTTTCTTGTTCTGGGGCAGACATGCTAACCACTACACCACTCTGCCAAAGCCATAGTTTGTACTCAATAAAATGAAATCCTGCTTTCAGTCTAAAGTTGAAAGCCAGTTATGGTGAATCGTCCTATGTGTGTGTTCAGGTGGAGAGTTTTTTCATGTTTTCATGCTATTTCAACTAGACAACGTTTGCAAAGGCATGGCTGTTGCCGGTGCTGCATGGGCCTGCCTACAGTTCTGAACTGTCCACAGTATAGAAGGGTGGTGAATGAGGCAAATTTTTCAAAGAAAAAAAGCTCAACAACAACGATCTACAATCTTACAGGAAATCATTGGAAATAAACAGAAGTAAATATTTTAAGGGTGGCACCGCAGCGTACTGGTTAGCACATCTGCCTCACAAAAAGAAGGTCCTGGGTTTAAGTCCCAGGCTCAGGATGTTTTTTTTTTTTTTGAAGTTTGTATGTTCTCCCGTGCTTAGGTGGATTTCCTCCAGGTACTCCGGTTTCCTCCCACAGTCTGAAGACATGCACATTAGGCTAACTGGCTGTTTTAAATGGCCCCTGAGGTGTGAGTGTGAATGGCTGTGTTTTGCCCTGCTATGGACTTGCGAGGGTGTACCCTGCCATCGGCCAGAGTTCACTGAGATAGACTCCAGCCTCTCCGTGGCACTAATAGGATGATGAATATTTTTGAACAACATATTTATTCAGATTTTACAACAGAGTATGGGACAAATAGCACAAATATAAATAATGACAGTCCCTCAGATGAATAAGCCAGATAAGGGAAATTAAAACAGGAACAAAAACAGAGCCGGGCATGCATTACAATGACGATGAAAACTGTTGCATTCAGCACTATTGTACATATATCTTCACATAGATGCAGAGGTAAGTGGAGCACTGTGGTTTTAGTTACTGATCAGGGTCTCCACCCATCTGAGCAAAATGATCCAGAAATGGCTGCAAAATATTATTAAAAATCTTGAGCTTGTTTAATATACCATATTTAAGTTTCTCTATATGTAAAACTCCTGTGAGTTCTGAAAGTCACTCATTCAGAGTGGGCACAGTTTCTGATTTCCACAGCATTGCTTAAGGACGTGGTGGAATACGTTGGGGCTTGACGTTGGGGATCGGTCTACATGGTTAAGAAGCTCATGGTGGTACACAAGAGGGGTCAAGGAAGGCAATTTTTGGTAGACTGGGAGGGTTATGGCCCTGAGGAGCGCTCCTGGATACGCGCAAGCTTCATCGTACACCAGAGTTTAATTGATGATTTCTACAAGCAGAATCCAAACACTGCAGGCCCGTCAGGAGTCGGTCCAAGAGGGCGGGGTACTGTTAGAACCTGCCAGGGGCGGTGAATCATGTCTGTCCCATGTTTTTTTCTGGCTCTTTCTCTGTTCAGGTCACATGATTCCCTCCGGCCCGGGTGTAATTACCGGCTCCGCCCTGATCATCCCCACCTGTTCCCCATCATTGGCTCATGGATAAAGGCTCGGTGTCTCCCCCTGCCCCCTGCCAGATCGTCTTGTGCCGTCTCTGAGAGTTCTGTTTCTCGCACTATGATCCATCCACATCTCACGCACCTAGTTCCCTGTGTGCTATAATTAAGACTTATGTTTGCACCTATACGAGTCTTGTTCTGTCCTGCATTTGGGTCTGTCAGTTTTCTGGTATCAGGTCTAACAAACTGCTCCTAATATGTCTGATGCTGAAGCTGAGCAAATTGTTGATATCCCTCTTAACCAACTTGATGAAGTACTAAAAAAGACCAAAAATAAAAAAGCGGCAGGACTAGAAAGCATACATCCTGAAATATGGAAAACACAAGTCTTCGATGATACTCTCCTTAGACTCTGCAACTCTGTCCACAACAAAGAAGAAATTCAACAATGGACACAAGGCTGCATACTCCCTTTTCCAAAAAGGGGGACTTAGGCTTGGCAAAGATTTATAGAATAATATAAATTAAGTTTCTAAATCGAACACAACCAGAAGTAGAGAAGACCCTACATAAAAATCAAAACGGCTGGGAAATCCTGACAGTCTGTTGGCTCATTGAGGGTGTCAGAGAACAAAAATTTACATGCCTGGCTTCTATTTGTTAATTTCTCTAAAGCCGTTGATTCTGTTCACAGGGAAAAAATAAAGAAAATACTATTAGCATACGGTATTTCCTCTGAGACAGCATCAGCCAAAATGATGCTTTACAAAAACACAAGATCTCTCATAAGATCTCCTGATGGAGACATTTTTTATATTAAAGCTGGAGTTTTACAGGGTGACACACTCGCACCTTTCCCATTTAATATCACTCTTGATTATGTATTAAGGTCATCTCTTGATAAATATAATGACCTAGGTTTCATGTTATCTGAGAAAAGGTCAAGTAGATATCCAGCCAAAAAGTTGACTGAAGTTGACTATGAAGATGACCTAGCTCTCTCTGCTGATACCATTGCAAATGCCTTGACTCTTCTACACCATCTGGAAAATGCTGCCAAAGATGTTGGGCTGTACGTCAATGCCAGTAAAACTGAGCATATAAACTTCAACCAGCAAGGCTCAATAGAGACATCATTAGAAGAGATCAAGGCTGCAGAGAACAGCTCTTGTACATATAAAACAGTAACCATAAAAACCAGAAAATAACAAATTATGCAGCAAACAAACACCTTTTAATCTACAAAACCTTGCTTTTCAATAGTGTAGAAAATTCTGAAAATGCCTTTAAAAATGTAAATGCTTAAATGCTTTAAAATCTTTCTTGTCATTACATCTGCACTCTAAAATAAATGACAATATTTTATCAAATCACACATTATTATTATGAATGAATTTGGGCTGCAGCTTGCATGCAAACTGTTAAGGCAAATAGTGTTAGCTGAGCCATGACAACAGAGTTCTTTGTTTTTTGCTTCCAGTGTTGGTTTCCTCATTCACACATTTTGCACTTTCAACTGATGACTCTATCCTTTTGACATCTGAAGGTTGGCAGTTGTACTAGAACGGTTACCCATGCCTACTCTTGTCAGAATGCCTTGCTATGTTTTCGGCATGTTGATCGGTTTGTATTTTCTGATGGCTGTTGACCTCTGACTATGCTCTTTGAGAAATTGCATTTTAAAGACCGAAAATTTTATTTCTAATGAATGAAGCGCGTGTGAACCACCAGAAACATCACAATCAGCCTTGACATTGTAATAATCAAAACAAAACTCAGCGGATCTAAAGAATCGTGCACGTAGCTTTCAGCCTAATACATTGCAGGAGACCACTCGTGGTCATCTTGTTCAACATTGCCAGTCAGGAGCTCATTAATTTTAATAAAGGAAGTCCATGTCACGCAGAGGTGTATGTGTGTGCGGTCTCGCATTGGCTGATCACTAAATACTGCTCATAAATATTCAGAATGTCCTGAATATTTGGACCTACATACAGAATAAAACTAAAATAAGCTAAGCCAGTAGGACGTTAAGTCACATGAAGGCCGGAACTCCACCTATAATAAAAATATTTTCTTAATGGATTTACACGTTTCATAGGAATCACCCAGATCAATATCTCTGTTACAGATTTCCATCTCCTTACGGAACATTCTGCCTGAAGATCTACCTACCTTGATGCAAGACCGAGAGGGGAGGCATGATAGGCTACATGTCCAAGCTAGCTCAACCAGACAATTCCTGAGAAAGGAATTCCATTGTGAAAAGAATGCGTAATCTTTTTTTGTGGGATGTTGAAGCCTCAATATATCAAATAGATTCAGAGAGGTTACAAAGTTATGGAACACCCAGGGGGCAGCTGAAGGTGACTGGTTTTCCTGGGCAGACGTATCCAAAACATTAAGAATATATGTGAAATCACTGCCTGCAGTCACATGTGTATCACAATGGCTCGGAAGTAAGTTGAACAATTTACTGAAAAACGAAAGGTCATCAAAAGTTGGACCATACACATTCAAAAGTGTAACATGAAATGAGTATATATGACCTGTCACCAAGATATATCTGCCATTTGGGTCACATACAGTAAACATATGTCTGAATGGGACAGTTTTACGAATCAAAATCACCACACTCTGGGCTTTACTGGAGAAAAAATATGATCAACCCAGCTGCATCTAAGTGCCTTTACTCATGCGGGCTGAATATGTGTTTCTTGCAGGAATATTAGGTCAACCAACATGGATTTTACATGAGAGAATACTTTTGCTCGTTTAAAGACATGCCCCAATCCATGAACATTCCAGCTTGTGAATGTAATGCCCACCCCCTCATAGGGGGAAGACTAGGATGCATCTCCAATTAAATTAATGACAAACTGCACAGATGACGCCCTGGCAAAACAGAAAAAAACAAAAAATCTAACACTCCAAACCGACCGCTATAAATATGACCCCCCTTTCCCCGTCCCAATTTTCCAAACAAAGTGAGAACACAATCCCCACATATTCACACAGAGGCAGCCAGACCAAAGGAAAAGCTAACTTAATGTCTAGCTATGCTAAGTCTAGGGCCCTGTTGGCTCCAAGTGAAGTACAAAATGACCAACTACGTCATGAAAATGTGCTGATCTGCGAAATTACACAGTCATTACATCCTTGAACTTCTTTTGGATATCATCAAATGCCTGATGCTGCTTCATCACCTCAATTGGAAAGTCAGGGAAGATGGGAATGGCTTTGCCCTGGTACAGAGAAGACTGTTGACAAGCCAGCTGCAGCAGCTTTTCTTTTATTTGGAAATGATGACTCTAAACGATCATAACACGTGGTCACACATTTTCCTCCGAAGGTTGCTTCCCAAAGCATTGTGCCAGATCCACTACAATTGGCTTAAGGAAATTGCAAGCCCATTGCAGCTCAGAGAAAAACTGTCTGGCGTCCGTTCTCGATCTTCTCTAGTAAGCCAACGATTTTGATGTTCTGACACCTTAAACGAGCCTCAGGATCAATCATTTTAGAGCGGTGGGCTTATTCTCTGCATGCATTTTCATGAATGCCTGTTCAAGAGTAGAGAGGCGGTGGTCATAGCCGATGCTCAGGATAAATATGTATATTCCATCTGGTGCTCACTAGCACCCCACCCCCCAAAAAATGATGAATAGTTTGAATATTAAAGTTCATTTTCCTGCAGATTTAAAAAAAAATGGAAATGGTGTGAAATTATATCAGTTTATTTCAGTCATTCATTTGCTAACAAATTTGAAACTTAAGGGTCGTATTAACAACTATTTATAAAGTAATATATATAAATGACTATTTATTAAGTAAACCTTTGCATGATATCATTTATCATAAAAATTATTACAGATTTAATTTTAAATGTATTTACTGTCTTTTTTAATGTATTTACTGTGTTTTTAACAGTAATGTCTACTGGCTAAATGTACAAATATGAAGTACAACTATCCACTCCCTTCACTAACAAAATCCAATCTTACATTAATATCTGCACCTGAAACTAAGCGTTTCATTCATTTTAGACAATAATCCAACCTTACTATTCATAATACACTAGGTAACGTTAGTCATATTAGTGCTGAAAGAAAAATGGAAAACTGTGAAATTGTTTCACTAATCTTAAATGATCTTACTAAGTGATGTAAAGTGTAGTAAATAAACTGGTGAGGGATGGATTTCCTGTTTTTATTGTTATAAGGTAGGATTAAACTAGTGTTCATTACTGCTGAATGTTGGAACTCGACTCCAAGATCACTAAAGTATCAGTGAATGAAAATCAGTTCAGACTGTTAGTGCAAGTCAGAGAAAACCCCAACACTTTTCACCCTATACCAGATGCATTAAAACCCTGCAGTGACTGGCGAGCTGTTTTTAAAGTAGATATAACATTTTTAACAGTCTATGGGACGAACTAAAAATGTACTGTGTTATTTTACTGTATGTAATATTTATTTTTTTTTATGTATGTTTTTTTTTGTACCTTCTTTGCTAGCTGTATTAATGAGGCTGCCTCTGCCTTTCCTGTCTGTTGCACCATCTTGTAGAAAATTCCAGCCTTGTTCTGAAGTAGCACGTGGGGCTCATCATATTCATGTATCCGGCCCCCGTCGAGAACCTGCAAGCATAAGACTTTGTGTCAGAGGATTAAAGATAGAACCGCTGAACAATGCTTACAGTAAGGTCTAATCATACATAGAGTGAGATTAGTATTGCATACACTGTCAATTTTTTAGGCCTTGATTACCAGTAATGACACCAGTGAGTAAGCCAGTAGTCTGTAATAACATCAGCAAGAACAGACGTTAATGTGAGGTAAACAGTAATTATGTGACGTATGAAACTGTGTGTGTGTGTGTGTGTGTGTATGTGTATGTGTGTGAGTGAATTGAACACATGGCAGAGATTAAAATTAGTATTAGTCAGTGTATGTAAACATGGCTGTGTGTTTCTAGCTGAGAAGCAACAAAGATAATGTAAAGCTATCAAACAAAGTTCATGCACAGATGAATTGTGTATGCCATAAAGGGCAGTTAAAAATGAAATAATTTTAAATAACTACTTACATACAATAAAAAAACAATCACCTCCTCATTACTTCCTATATTTTGTGGATTTGTCAGTTATTATTTTCATATCCTCAAACAATTCACAATATATCAAAGAAAATACATAGAAAACGCTAAGAAAATGCAAACATAATGTAATACACACTACATGGAAGCAGGATGATCGGATCTATCTCAGGATAACAGACACTAAAATATATGTAATTTAGTTTACTTTTCTTAGGTACCTGTGTAGTATAAACTAAACATTTTTTTTCGGTAAAAGGTCAGTGGATATTGCTGAGTTAAAAAGGCCAGTGACTATTCAGCAACACCCAGCTCGCCCATGGCGAATAAATGTTAATCTTGCACTTAAAAAGTTATGGTTTGCCATCTTCACTAACTCTGAGGTTTCAAACTTTTAAAGATGTTCGAAACATGTAATGATGAAGCGTGGGGACCATGGCACACAATCAAAATATGAAAATAAACCATAAAAAATTGCTTTAGTTTGCTTTTCGTATGTTTCTGTGTAGTCTAAAGTAAATATACTTTGAATAAGTTTAAAAACCGACTCACTCACTCACCCGCCCACTTACTCACCCACTCACTCAACTACAATACTCACCCATTTACTCATTCACCCACCCACCCAGTAACTCACCCATTCAATCACTTACTCACTCACCAACTTAATAACCAACCCACTCACTCACCCACCTAGTCACTCACTCACTCACCCATCCACTCAGTCAGACACACTCTCATTCACTCTCCCACCCTCTCCCTCATCCACTCACTCACCAAACCGCTTAATCCTCCTATTAGGGTTTCGGGGAGGCTGAAGCCTATTTCAGCCGACACTGGGCAAAGGCAGGGTACACACTGAACAGCTCGCCAGACCATTGCAAGGCAACCCCACAAACACAAAACCATTCACACTTACACCTAGGGGCAACTTGGAACAAGTTTATCCTAATGTGCATTTATTTGGACTGTAGAAGGAAACCAGTGTTTTATATATATAAATAACGACACGGTTTGACCTCATCAAACTAAGTGTTGATATCTAGTAAAACCTAGTAAGTCCCAATGTAAAACAAATAAACAATAGAAATCATATAATAACATATTCCAAATAAAGTATGTCCCATACAATATTCATGCTTCTAAATCTCACGCTTGACACCCCCACTTTTCAGGAAATGACAAGGTGTGATTTAGAAGGTTTTTCAGACCAGTTAGCTGCCATGTAAGATTCAAAACTACATGACACAAATAAGTCAACCACATAGGGTGCTGACAGTTACTAGGTTTTTCCTGACCATGATTAAATAACTGATACTTACTAAGTTGTTCCTGATCAATATCCTGGAGGTTTGTTGATATTTTAGCAATGGTAATGTAGTTTATGAAGGGCTGAAGCCTAGTAAGTCTAGAAATTGTCCTAACTCAATTTAGGTGAAAATTTGACTTACTAGGGTTTTCCAGACCAGGGCAGTTATGAAATATCAATCACCTTAATACCAACAGACTGTGACAGCAGGCTTTGTATAGCCACAAAAAGCACTATGATAGCAAGGTCAACGAAAAGGCAGCACTATCACTGGAGTCAAGTTTCCACAGATTGTCATCTCTGAATAGGTATGTTAGGGTGGGCAGACGCTTTAGAGATATATCAATGCCTTTCATTCATTTTAAGCTGCTGTATACATTCTGCATACAATATGTGTTATGGGTTATACAGTATGGGTAAATCTAATCTGAGGTAAATATTGCTCTATTCATATTGAGTGCAGCAGTCACAGCTGTTATGGTGAAATCTCAGCTAAGACTGTGTGGTGTTTGTTTGCACTAGCTAAAGCCTTTTGAGAAATACCAACATGGGACGTGAAACTGCTCTGTGCCACTCACCAGTATTCGGTCACTGTCTATGATTGTGTTGAGTCTGTGGGCAATGGTAAGAACAGTGCACTCCTGGAACTTCTCCCGAATGGTCCTCTGAATAAGGTCATCTGTTCTGTAAAGTGTACACATGCAGTGCTTTAGCTCTTCAGCAAAAAGATATCACCGAATAGTGTATAATTCATTCAGCTTGGTGGAAGGGAATGTGTGTTCACCTCTACAGGTCAGGTACATTATAATGAAGCATTACCACGTGGCAGAGATATATTACCATATTTCAGCATAAAAACAAGATAAAATTATATACACTGCCTGACAAATTTCCAGTTGATAATGAGTTTAGTCTGGAATAAAATGCTTTTTTCTTTAAATGAATTTTTCTCCACTTTTTAATGCTGCCATAGACTTTGTAATGAGAGGAGGAAAAAAGACCATATCTCGGCCAAAATTGTATTTTTCCAAATGTATCGAATCACTGTGGCTTATAACATCCAAGTGAAAAATATTAGCAACAGTTCAGTGAAAAAAACAGAATTAGTGAAATTTTCCCGGAAAAATTATTATAAACTCAATCAGTTGGAACTAATTAACGTCTTCTGCATAATCTTCAAAATTGGCTTTTTTTTAACCGTAGTTTAGCAAAAAAACAAAACAATTATTTCTAGACCATTCTAGTGCTGAGAAGTGTAATTGTAAGCAAAACAATCAGGTATGGGAGACAAGAAACAGATGGGAGGCAGTAAAAAGATATCAATAATTAGGTTAAGGACAGAGCTCAGAAGTTGGATAGAAAAACATTTCAAATGCTTTACATTTACATTAATGGCATTTGCCAAATTCCTATATCTAGAGTAACTTATAGAAGTGCTTTATTATATTTATACATTCTGATACTGGTGCACCAGGACACCAGGCTCAGTATACCATCAAGATTCAAGAGTATTTATTGTCATTATGTTCACACATAACAAAATTTTGTATTAGATTCTCAGCTTTAAAATGAACAATCAAGGCCATCAACTGCAATAAACACCATCAAGAGCAGAATATAAATACAAGTAATTATATACACAACTTTTAAATAGAAATATGAAACAGCAATATAAACTCTAAACACCTGTGAATAAAAGCTGAGCACTGGGGTATACAGTGTACATTGAAGGCAATATGAGATGAGATAGATAAATAGATAAATATAGCAGCAGCACTGGGATATACAGTATGTACATTGAAGGCACTATGAGATGAAGTAGATAAATAGCAGCAGCACAGTGGATATAAACTAGTGTGTAAATGAAATAAATAAAGTACAGCAGTGCAAGACAGTCACAGAGTTTGTGGATTCAGTGTCCTTTTACAGAGCTCTAATGTCTGTGTGAGAGTCAGCAGATGGGGAGTGTGTATGAGTGAGTACGTAGCTGAGGAAGGAAGTTGCATATGTGAGTGTGACTGCAAGAGAGTGGGGGGTGGAGGGGTGATGGCTTTCACAGCTCTGGGGAAGAAGCTGTTTTTGAGTCTGGTTGTGCTGGTCTTAATGTTCCTGTACCGCTTTCCTGAAGGAAGAGGTACAAACAGTCCATTTCCCATGTGGGTGGGATCCGACGCGATGCGGCTGACCTTCTTCTGGACCCGGACAGCATATATTGTATCCAGATCTGGTAGACGGCAGCCCACAATCCCCTGAGCAACTCACCACCTGGGCCAAGTCCTTTCTGTCCTTTGAGCCCAGCTGCTGTACCACTGTTGCACTGAGACAGAGTATACTTTCTACTGGATCACTGTAGAAGTTCTTAAGCAGCTGAGAGGAGAGTCCTGTACATTGTAACTTCCTGAGGAAGAAAAGCCGTTGTTGGGTCTTCTTCACCAGGTGTGAGGTATTGACAGACCAGGACAGAATGACATTGTTGGTTGAACACCAGTTTATCCGGTGCTGGATCTCCTCTCTGTTATGAGGCTCATCGATATCCGATATGAGACCCACGATGCTGGTGTTGTCCGCAAACTTCACAAGTGTGTTTGTGGAGTGGATAGCAGAACAGTGGTGTGTAAAAAGGTTTAAGAGGGCTGAGCTGATCACACAGCCCTGCAGTGTCCCAGTATTTAGGATTATGGTGGAAGATGTAGAGTTCCCTATCCTCACCTCCTGGGGTTGGTTGGTGAGAAAGTCTCTGATCCAGGAACACAGTGAAGCTGACAGTCCCAGGTTGTGGAGTTTCAGTACCAGCTTGTCCAGGAGAACAGTGTTGAAAGCTGACCTGAAGTCCATGAATAGCATCCTGACATAAGTGTTGGGGTGCTCCAAGTGGATCATGGCTGTGTGGAGTGCTAGTGAGACAGCATCCTCCATAGAGCGGTTCTCCCTGTAGACAGACTGAAGGCAGTCCAGACCAGCAGGAATAAAATCCTTCATGAGGTTAAGGAGGATCCTCTCAAAGTACTTCATGAATTCTGAGGTCAGGGCAACCGGGCGTTAATCGTTGAGGCAGGTAGCGGCTGATTTTTTGGGCACAGGCAAAATGGTGGAGGACTTGAGGCAAACAGAGACCGTAGAGAGCTGCAGGGACAGGTTGAAAATGTCCAGGAAAACTCCTGCCAGCTGGTCAGCGCATGACTTGGGGGTGATGCCCGACACCTTATCTGGTCCTGCAGCCCTGTTGATATTGATCTTTCTCAGGGAGGACACACTTGGTGCTAATGGTCCTTATACCTCTACACATGTTTTGCAGGTTGTTATTGAAGTGCTCCTCAATGTGCTGTTTGTATGTAGTTTTGGCAGCTGGATGCCCTTTTTCAGTTCTTTCCGTGCCCTACTGAAAGCCAGCCTTTCTCCTGACCTGTAGGCTGCTCTCTGGCTTTAAGCAGGGGCCACACTGTGCTGTCCATCCATGGCTTCTGATTGGGAAAAGCCGTGATGGTCTTTGTGGGCAGGACAGTGTTAGTGCAGAAATGAACATAGCACAACAAAACAGCCTTTTTGTATTCCTCTAGATCAGCTCCTGTTTGAACACTTCCCACTCTGTGTGCTCGAAGCAGTCATGTAGTGCTGAAGAAGCCTCCTCAGTCCAGATCTGCATGGTTCTGGTGGTTGGTTTAGTCCTGCAGATCAGAGGTTTATAAGCCGGGATCAGCTTCACTGTGATGTGCTTCCGCTGAAGTGTCGCAGGCAGCGGCAACACAGGAAACAGAAGCGTGGGAAGGGAACGGGGCTAACCCCTTACAAACCCAACCCCTAAATGCCAACTCCTACAAACCAGCCATACCGAGCCTATTTCTCACCAGCTCCCGGTCACTCAACAACAAGATGGGTGAGTTACAACTGCGCTTTAATTAACGCCGCATGGATTACTGTATAATGGTAAATTTTGAGACTTGGTTGGACACTTTCATCCCAGATGCCGCAACTGATCTAGCGGGCCAAGCTACATTCAAAGCGGACAGAACCAGTACGTCCGGTAAGAAACGTGGTGGAGGCATGTGTGTTTACATTAACAACAGCTGGTGTCCTGCCCAGATTCTACAAAAATGTGAGTTTTCCAATGAGCGCCAACACAACAGAGAGGAACGAACCTACCCTGCTCTTTCAGATAGGGGCGTCAACCCCATCCAGCAACCCCATCCGCAGAGTCAACGCAAGGAAATCTACTGATCCAGGTGGAGTAACAGGAAGGGTACTTAAAGCATGCGCAGATCAATTAGCAGGGGTATTTGATTTATATTTTAATATATAGCTTAGTGTAGTGACCCAAGTTGTCTTTTATGCACTTTTTAAAAATAATTGCTAAACTGATTTTCATTGTTCACGCAACAGTTAACAATAAAGATCTCTTATCTCTTGTCTTATATTTTGCATGAATGTATCATCAATCAATCAATCGATCAATAAATAAGTAAATAAAAACAACAAAAAAAACTTTTGTCTTTTACCTGTGGTCTACATTAGCTGTAGCTTCATCAATAATAAGGATTTTGTTCTTCCTTAGGATGGCCCTTGCAAGGCAAACAAGCTGCCGCTGACCAACACTGAAGTTAGAACCAGATTCAGCCAGAATAGTCTCCATCTTACCAGGCAACTCCTGTACCACAGATTTCAGCTGGACCTAAAAGTGTATGCATGTGAGTACACACAAAAATGTAAGGTGTGAGTAAATAGAACATTTTACATGTTTATAAATACATGATTATTATACATAACAGGTAATACATATGGACAACCCCGATATGTTAAAACTGATATTAAAACTAAAACAAATGATAAATAAATAACCTTTGACCTGTACTGCACTTGGAACAATACAACAGCACATTGATTGATGTTATACCTGATGAATTGTATTACTTTCTTAAAATAAACACAATTTTGATTCCTGAATTACATTCCAAAAAAAGGTTGGGATAGTAAAGCACTTTTACATTTGTAATGCTGCCATACTTTCTGAAGACACTTAATAGGTGCTTTGGGACTAAAGAGACAAGTGATAAAATGTTTCAGGTATTATTTTTCTTCCTGCAAACCGGTATTAAGGTGTGCAAAAGTACAGGGTACAGGCTCAGTTTTGTTACAAAATTCACCATGTTTTCTATTAGGTTAGGTCAGGCAAGAGCCTATACCCTCATCTTCCGCAGTCATGACTTTGTAATGTTGCAAAATGTGGTTTTGCAGTGTCTATTTTCAATATCTATGGGCATTTCTGGAAAGAAATGTTGCTCCAAACTTTAAGTTGACATTAACAAGAGCAGTGACACAACCCTATACCACGGCAGACCCTGGCTTTGGACCTATTGCTGGTCCTCTTCATCTTTGGTGCAGAGCACACAGCATTTAATAAATGTGTCCACAGTAAATGTTTTCATTGTGTGACAGTTCATCTCTGATGCCTTTGAGCCCACAAATTTTTAAATGGCATTTATGTATATAACTCTGTATTGAACTACTACTGATGAAATGTTCTTGATGTAGTTCCATATGTAGAATCAGAGATCACAGGTGCTCAGCTTAGGCTTGCGCCCTTGCCTCATTATCTTCATCATCTTCTTCCTCTTTTTCTGGGGTCGGGTTGTGCGGGCAGCAGCCAAACAGTGAAGTCCTGGCGTCCCTCTTCCCAGCCACCTCCTCCAGCTCTTCTGGGGGAACACGAAAGCGTTCTCAGACCAGTCGAGAGACACAGTCCCTCCAGCGTGTTCTTGGTTGACCCCAGGGCCTCTTCATGGTTGGACATGCCCGAAACACCACACCAGGAAGATATTCAGAAGGCATTTCAATAAGATGCCTGTGCCACCTCAACTGGCTCCTCAAAGCAGAGCAGCAGCGGGTCTCCAAGATGACAGAGCTTCTCACCCTATCTCTGTGGGAGAGCTCCGCCACCCTGCGAAGGAAGCTCATTTCAGTTGCTTGCATTCATGATCTTGTTCTTTCAGTCACTACCCAAAGCTCGTGATCATAGGTGAGGGCTGGAACGTAGATTGACTGGTAAATTGAGAGCTTTGCCTTTCGGCTCAGGTCCCTCTTCTCCACGATGGACTGGTACAAGCTCCGCATTACAGCAGAGGCTGCACCGATCTGCCTGTCGATCTCCCGCTCCATCCTTCCCTCATTCATCAACAAGATACTTGAACTCCTAGGCCCGGAGGGTGCATTTCACACATTTCCGACCGAGAACCATGACCGCAGACTTGGAGGTGTTGACTCTCATCCCACCACTTCACACTCAGCTGTGAATCACTCCAAGGAGAGCTGGATGTCCCGGTTTTATGAAGCAAAGAGGACAACCTCATCTGTAATATGAAGAGATGAGACCCTTTGGCCACCAAACCAGAGCCCCTCAATGCTTCAGCTGCGCTTAGAAATTCTGTCCAAAAGATTTAGGAATATAACTGATGACAAAGGGCAGGGTTGGTGGAGTTCAACCCTCACTGGAAATAAATGTGACCTGTTGTTGCCAATGCGGACTAAGCTCTGGCTTCGGTGATACAGAGACCGAATAACCTGTAACAACGGGTAGAGTACACAGCACTCCGGGAGCATAGCGCCCAAGAGGGACACCGTGGAAAGCCTTCTCTAATTCCACAAAGCACATTTGGACCAGATGGACAAACTACCATGTCCCCTCCAGGATCCTGTAGAGCGTTTAGAGCTGGTCGAGAGTGCTGCAGCTGGGATGAAAACTACATTTGTCCTTCCCTTCAGTACTCCTAAATACTTTTCTGGGTATGCTGAGGAGTAAGATTCCATGATAGTTGGAACACAGCCTCCAGTTCCCCATTTTAAAAATGGAAACTACCACCCTGGCGTTACGCTGGTACCAAGAACTGATAGACCCAAATTCAGGACAGACATGACAAGATAAGGTGCAAACAGGGATCCTTTATTAGGAACATGGTTAACGTGGTGCATGAACAGTAATATGAAATCCCAGCCACCCCAGCCACACACTCTTCATGCTCCTGCCATCAGGCAGACGGTACAGAAGCATCGCAATTTTGAGGGGGCTCTGAGTCCAAGAATTTCATTGCTGGTAGTGATGTTTCATTGTTACCTGTATATGACAAATAAACTTGAAACCTGAAACTTGAAACCTGAACCAATATCACAATTCAGATAACATCATTATTCATTGTTTACCTTAAACAATGTGACTGAGGCCTGAAATGCAGAATTGGATGTTTAATACCAAATAAAACCATAAAATATCTAGTTTCATTCTGTTCATACTGTCTGCAATAAAATAAAAGTTAAAATATATTTAGAAATCAATTCTTTCTCTTTTAACTCTTATCTTTCACAATCTGGAATTCTAAATTGGGGTTGTATCTGCTCTACACCTACAAAAAAAACCCCATGAATGCTATTAGTATCAAAAATATAGCATGTAATATCACATCCAGTGTTACCGTACAATGTAAATTAACGTCCATTAACATTTCAAGTTATTGATAGTTTAGCTCTCTACTATAGCATATTAAAGTTGACTTTAAATAGTGAACATTAGATTAAACTGAAGGCTTTTAGCTTTAATGTTAGGGGGTATGCATCCAAATTGGATAATGTATTACAATTTTTTAATATATAAACCATTACAAAAAATTAGATGTGCCAGCTAATTATTTCATATATTCTTAAAAACAAAGGACACACTACTGAGTTAAGGAACATCAAAATACATCGAAGTGGAGAATAAAAAAACATTTTCCTGGTTACAAAAAAACCCCAAAACAACAATTGGCAAGTTTGTGTCAACAATCAAGAGAAACCTTCACCATAGTAAATACAGAGGGTTTCTCAAGATGGAACAGGGTTAGATTGATTAGGATACATGGTAAATATATATATAAAATGGCTCCTGAATGGTACATCAACAAGGTGTGACTATCAACCTGAAGATTGCAGGTTTGAATCTAGGTTGCAATCTTGCAAGTCCCAAGGAAAATGAGCGAGCAAAATCTGCCCCAGAAATGCATGTTTTTCCCAGAAGTGTATATATACATATATGTATGTATGTATGTGTGCTTGGCTCCTTAGATATGGGCTCCATTAAAATATCTTGCTGCAAATCCTCCACAATAATTAACTTCAAACTAAATGAAATAGCAATAACTGTATGTGTACCTCTTCTAATGCATTCCATAAATCCTGGTCTGAGTGTTGATTGAAGGGGTCTAGGTTCTTTCTCATTGTCCCGGTGAATAACACAGGATCTTGTGGGATAATAGATATCTTCTGACGAAGGTCATGGAGGCCAAGCTCCGAAATCAACACTCCATCCACATAGATCTTTCCTTGTGGCTCTGCCAGGCGGAACAGTGCAGAGATCAGAGAACTCTTTCCAGCACCCGTCCTACCTACAATGCCAACCTTTCCAGTGTAACAGACAAAGAAGTTCAGTTACACATCAAGGATACTGATTAACTCTAATACCAAGAATCAATCATGTAAAGATAGTTATCATACTAACAATGTTTTACAATACAAAAAAACATGATGAATGCATAATAACTGGCAGTCAATTACCTTCTCTTTGGGTCTGAACACTGCTGTTAAGTTTTTCAGCACCAGAGGCCCATTGGAACTGTAGGAGAAGCTGACCTGGTCAAAAGTAATCAATCCCTGACTTGGCCACTCTGGAGGAGGCTTCTGCTTTTCCCATGCGGCTTCGTTCTCCAGCTCTGTGTATTCTACCACTCTTTCTACAGAGGTCATCTATGCTCACATACACAAAAACACATACACACACATCACATAATTGATATATCTCCCAAATAGGTCCTTCTATGTTTTTCCCAAATATCATGCTAAAGAAGGACTTGCCAGGTTTTCAACTTCAGCACTCTGTCTGACACCCCACTGGAACATGCCCATCAAGGTTACAGCATAGGACAAGGCTAAGCCAACAGCACCTGCCTCTAAACCTGAAAAATACACCCATTATATCGTTAATATTAAAGCTTACCCATCATTATGCATTTTTTCATGGAAAATCTGAGCACTGGCCTCTAGTTTCTCCACTAAAACAATATCCAATCTACCGTTTGCCAAAACACATGATAGTCAAGTAGACAAGATTTTGCAACATTCTATGAAGCTCTCAAAATATTTCAAAATATTCAAAACTATTCCAAGTTTAAGTTATATTGCTACTGCAGTGAGCAACTGGACATAGTTCAGACTCCATATACAGATGAGTTCTCACCGTTTCTCAGCAGAAGGCATCCGAAGGTAGTAATGGTGACAAACACTGAACACATTCCGTCCAGACGCATCGCAAACCAGCGTGAAGTGGCCAGAAATAAGAAGCAAGCCTCTGCATACAGACAGTGAGTGAGTATTGAAATACTTGTTACTTGTGAAGGTTATACAGCCTGATTTCCAGAAAAGTTGGGATGTTCTTTAAATTTGAATAAAATGAAATACTAAAGTACTTTCAAATCACATGAGCCAATATTTTATTCACATCAGAACATAGGTAACATAAATATTTAAACTGAGAAATTTTTACAATTTTATGCACAAAATGAGCTCATTTCAAATTTGATGACTGCTAGAGGTCCCAAAAAAACTGGCACAGGGTCAACAAAGGCTGAAAAAGTAAGAAAGTATAATAAGATTCATAGTTTATAAAGTTTATAGCTTTAGCACAGACCTAGGCAATGTACTGCCCCAGGACGTATCCAGCCCTTTGGTTGTACGTGATCAGCCCGCATAACTTACGTACTAATATCCTGCTACAACCCACAATTATCCAGGTAGCATTGTAGCATTAGAAGTGCACATCCAGACTTATCCAGATCTAGTGAGAGTAGCATGGTTCCTGCAGTGGGAGGTCTGTGTGCCTTAGGTGGAGATAGTAGCCCCCCTCCTCTGGCATCAGAGCCCTTGCAGCGGGGCGAATGGGTGACGGCTCAGCCTCAGCAACAGCTAACGCTCAGCTGAGCTAACACAGCTGATTCTTTAATTATTATATACAGACCCCCAGGGCCGTACTCCGAATTCCTGTGTGAATTTGCAGACTTCATTTCAAACCTGGT
>JAOUQZ010000012.1:146279-161772 GCA_028564935.1 Neosilurus hyrtlii | reverse complement strand
GCCCGAGCTGGGAATCGAACCCAGGACCTTCTTGCTGTGAGGCGGACGTGCTAACCACTGCGCCACCATGCCGCCTTGCCCAGCTTTAGTTAATAACAATTTGTGGTAAAGAAGCAGATACACATACAAACGCATGCATACACAGCTTACCTGGATAAAGTCCACAAAGGTCCAGGGCAACATGGAGTCTATGTGACCCATGTCCTTTGAGAACCGATTAAGGATCCTTCCTAAAGAAGAGCAAAAGAAACAAAGTAATTATATGTAACTATTTGACAAAGGCGAGGTGGATATTCTGGGCACTATTCAGGGGTATATCCACTGAGCCTAAAGCAAATTATTACTTAAGTGTACTATATGGGAACAAAAGAAAAATAAACTAATACAAGATTTTAAGAATAAATTTATCAAGAATTCTCTGGAGCTTGTTAACCCTTATTATCACACACACACACACACACACACACACACACACACACACACACACACACACACACACACACACGTATGTATACACCTGGCTTGGACATACATTTTTCAACTCCCACATATTGCATTTTGGTTATAACCGGTTTGTAGTGTATCATATATATGTATCAATATGTAATATTTTGATATTTTGAAATATTTTGATTAACTCTCATACCTTCCGTAAGAGGTGGGTTAACCTTTCAACAGTTTCTTAAGCTTATAAACTGTATGTTAGGGGGGAGGGATTAGCGCCCAGTGTACACTTTTCAAACATCATGAAAATGTCAGCCGAAATCGCGCTGAACAATTCATGGCAGATTTCCGATGTCAGTGTACTTACTGCTCAAGCTGCTTTTCACAACAGAACATCTCAGATCTGTTACACTGGCTTTAGAGAGAACAGCACACAGATCCATTTAATTTAAAATAAAAACACCCACAGACATATCACTACACATTGGAGCTCAGTAAATAAAGTGCTCTGTGTAGTGTGTAATGTGCAATCTTATAGTCCGACATGTTAATCAGCGATCTACTGATCTCAGCTCTATACAAGAATTTATTTAGAATTTCACCTATATTAACTTAACAGTTGGTGCAAGAGCTCTTAGAAGCCAGAACCCAGACACATCAGGTCTACACACACACACACACACACACACACACACACACACACACACACACACACACAAACAAGCTACACTGAATGTGTGTGTGTGTGTGTGTGTGTGTGTGTGTGTGTGTGTGTGTGTGTGTGTTTGTAAGTGGGGCTGTCCGTGTTCACAGTCCAAAAGGATGAGCTCAGTCCTAGTTAAGTTATTCAGTTTAGAAAGCCACTGCTTAGATAATTAGAAGTTCAAATTCGCCTTCAGATTAGACAGAGTACACAGACCAGACATAGTTCCTCCAGTGTGTTCTGGGTTGACCCCAGGGTCTCATCCCGGTTGAACACACCAGGGAGGTGTTCAGGAGGCATTCTAATCAGATGCCCGAGTCACCTCAACTGGCTCCTCTCAACGTGAAGGAGCAGCGGTTCTACTCCGAGCTCCTCACGGATGACCGAACTTCTCACTTCTCACTTCTCTAAGGGAGAGACCTGCTACCCTGCGAAGGAAACTCATTTCAGCCGCTTGTATCTGTGATCTTGTTCTTTCGGTCACTACCCAAAGCTCGTGACCATAGGTGAGGGCTGGAACGTAGATCGACTGGAAAATTGAGAGCTTTGTCTTTCGGGTGAGCTCTCTCTTCACCACAACAGACCAGTACAAGCTCCACTTAACAGCAGAGGCTGCACCGATCCGCCTGTCGATCTCCCATTACATCCTTCCCTCACTCGTGAACAAGACCCCGAGAAACTTAAACTCCTCCACTTGGGGCAGGACCTCATTCCAGACCCAGAGGGTGCATTCCACCCTTTTCTGGCTTAGAACCATGGCATCAGACTTGGAGGTGCTAATTCCCCTCCTAGCTGCTTCACACTCAGCTGGTAATCGCTCCAATGAGAGCTGGAGGTCCCGGTTTGATGAAGCCAAAAGGACATCATCATCAAAAGGCAGAGACAAGGTCCTATGCAACCAAACCAAAACCACTCAACTCCTTGGCTGCGCCTAGAAATTCTGTCTAAAAAAATTATGAACAGAACCGGTGACAAAGGACAGTCTTGGCGGACTCCAACCCTCAACGGAAACGAATCCGACCTGTTGTTACCAATATGGACCAAGCTCTGGCTTTGGTGGTACAGAGACCAAACGGCCCGTAGTAACAGGTCTGGTACCCCATACTCTGACTACACGCTTGGGTCTCCCAGATCTGGAGGGTGGCTTCCCTTGCCATTGGAGCCAACTCACCACCCGGTGGTTGATAGTTCAGCTCCTCTCTTTACCTGAGTGTCCAGAACATGCATCCACAAGTCCGATGACACGCTACAAAGTCGATCATTGAACTGTTGCCTAGGGTTTCCTGGTGCCAAGTGCACTTATGGACACTTATGAACACCCTTATGTTCAAACATTGTGTTTATGATGGACAAACCGTGACGAGCACAGAAGTCCAACAGCGAAACACCATTCGGGTTCAGATCGGAGAGGCCGTTTCTACCAATCACACCCTTTCAAGTCATACTGTCGCTGCCCACAAGGGCGTTGAAGTCTCCCCTGTGGAAGCACTCTCTGACACACCACATAAAAACTCCAAAAAGGGTGGGTACGCTGAACTGTCATTCAGTGCATAAGCACAAACAACAGTCAGAACCCGTCCCCCCCACCCGAAGGTGGAGGGTATTGTTCTTCATATCGTGAAAATTCCTGTTTTTCATGCACTTGAAAAATCAACAATTAATTTTTTTTTTAGATAAATTTATTTAAACTTTTTTTAGATAAATTTAACATTTATACATAGATAAAACACTTAAACTACAAGAAAAAATAAACAGCCTTATGACTTATAATTCAGTTTGAATTTGGAAAATTTGGATTTTGGTAAATATGAAAATTCACTATAAACTTACTGGGTTCAATAAACAGTTTTTACCCCCAGCTGGTTATGGCTGGAGGGGTACTGTTTCTGGCTTGGCAGCATGGGCGGCGTGACAATAACTTTTTCGGGGGCCATTGCACAGGCCGGCTCATGCACAGGCCAGCTTTTTGAACTTTTGCATAGGCACTCTCTATGACCTAAACCTGTGTGTGGGATAGCTAATTTGCATATGTGACCTTTGACCTTGGCAAAGTGACCTTGAGCATATAAAGATTGTCCTGGCAATTGGTTGGCTCATATGCATGTTAGTTTTATGAAAATTTGCCTAGGCACTCCCTATGACCTAAACCCGTGCGTGGGGTAGCTACTTTGCAAATGTGACCTTTGACCTTGGCACAGTGACCTTGAACATATAAAGTTTGTCTGGCCATTGCTCATCTCATATGCATGATAACTTTCTGAAATTTTGTATAGGCATTCCCAATGACCTAAACCTGTGCGTAGGGTGACTAATAAAATGTTGATTCTCTGAAACGGGTATGGGTTTTTTACTCCCTGGGCTTGAGGCATTCTGGCAGAGGGGTTACAACGTTCTATAGAACAGCTATTTTTCCATGAACAGTACTCAATTATATGATTATGCACAGACATTTCAAAGGAGTTTTATTAGTTTACAGGTATTTGAATTTTGAAGAAATTTTTACTGAAAATGGAAAATATTTCCCCTTTTTTACAGTGAACTGTACACTTTTAAACGCAGCACCACTTCCTCTCACCTGAGAAATTTCTCTTAGACACTCTTCTGTAATGCCACCACGGAGGACTAAGGCTCTGATTTTACACTGTAAAAAAAATAGCTGCTTCCACTAAATAAATATGGCTGGCTAGACCTGCAAATTTTATAGGAAATTCTGTAATATCTGTGCTCTACTCCTTTATAAAATTATATCTAGCTTTAATAGTAACAATTTTTCATTAAAGCAACTTTTTAATGCCAGTATCTCCCTTCTTCTTTTTTAAAGATCACCAAGATTAGCTTACCAGGCACCTTACTTACTCATTTGCTGAATCACTACTAGGGGATGCGGTGAGGCTGAAGCCTATTTCAGCCACCTCTGACAAAGGCAGTGTATACCCTGCACAGCTCACCAGACCATCACAGGGCAACACACACAACCATTTGAGGCAGACAAACTAACCACAATGCCACTGTGCAACCTTAATAGGCACCTGTCATCCATTAGGCATTGAGATCAAACAGGGTTTAACCCAGGAAGGTTGTTCTTTACTAATATCAGATGCATTCTCAACACCCTATACACTAATCATTATAAGACCAGTGGAGCAGCAATACTATCTTTGGATGCAGAGAAAGCCATACATATTGGAGTAACTACAGATTTGTACAGTTCAAAAATGTGACAAATTATGCTCCGTTTAAGCTGCTCAGATCAGCAAGCTTGGCTGTCACCCTGGCCCTTTTCACTTTTGTTTTGAAACTCCTTGCTCTACGAATAAAAATAGCCATTCTATAGAACGTCAAAACCCCTCAGCCAGGATGCCTGAAGCGCAGGACAAATTTTATATGTTTAAGGTCACTGTGCCAAGGTCAAAGGTCACATTTGCAAATTAGCTACCCAAGCACAGGTTTAGATCATAGCGAGTGTCTCTGCAAAATTCCAGAAAGTTATCATGCATATGAGATGAGCAATGGCCAGACAAACTTTATATGTTCAAGGTCACTGTGCCAAGGTCAAAGGTCACATATGCAAAGTAGCTACCCCACGCACACGTTTAGGTCATAGGGAGTGCCTACAGAAAATCTTAGAAAGCTGGCATGTGCATTAGCCGAACAAATGGCCAGGACAAAATTGTCACAGAGCTCGCCCGCCTGCCCGCCAAGCCAACGACAATAACCCTCCAGCCATAACTGGTTGAGGGGTAAAAAGTCATCCAGACATACCAGGTCTGAAAGTAGAAGGTGTAGAAACACTCATTGCTTAAAATCATGATAAAGTAATATTGTACTTAAAAAAAATCAAGAACATCTGCTGAACACCGCTCTTCTTCATCTCTGAGGCCCTCCTGTGGCTGCATATGGAGGCAAACTTTGTTGTCGTGTGTTATCTGCCAGCTTTGCTATGATCTAAATTAGGGACTCTGGGTGATCTGAGAGTTTTGTTTTAAAGAACTTTTGTTGGGATTTGAAATTAAATTAGTTAGGAGCAATTTTTTGTTTAGCAGAGACCTCTGTTTCACCCACATTCTTTCTAACTTCTCCTTAAGATAAACCTGATCATGCCTGGAAATGGAAGGGTTTAGTTTTAGTTCAAGACCTATACATAGCAGGATGATTTTCCTCTTTGGACTCAATATAGTAGAGAAATGCATTTACTACGTCATTGACATTTATTCCGTAACCTACAAATTAGACATCACCCCCAATTTAACCTTCATAATTTTGAAACTTTCACTGAGAAACATACATTTTTTATGTCTTAAGTAGCACTAATTTCCATGTTTTTATCTCGGTTTTATGGATGCAATATTGTCACTACAGGTAATATCAAGGAGGCAAAACAATGTGTGTTAGCTGGGCGTACCACGAGAAGCAAGTCAGTCACCTGTAGTGATACTCTTGTGTGAACCATTTTCCTGTTTTACCCAACATGGAGAGAACAGCTACACACTACTCATGTGAAAAAGACAACAAGCATGCACCTGCTCAAAGGCCAAGGTCATATTCTATAAATTATACAGAGAGAGAGAGAGAGAGAGAAAGAGAGAGAGAGAGAAAGAGAGAGAGAGAGTGTGTGAGTGAGAGACAGAGAGGAAGAAAGACGATGTCACATCACCTTTTCAGTTTAAGCTGATATAGATATATACATATATACATATATATATATACTGTATGTGGGAAAAAATAACAGTACTACATTTTCATCCCGACAAGCCTGTTTCGTGGTTGCCCACTCATCAGGGGAAAATCGACTCAAGATTTTATATATATATCCCGAGTCGATTTTCTGTAGAACAGTGCTCGATACGTCGAAGTAGAGCTAAATATATTGTATGTAGGAAAAATAACAGTACTACAATTTCATCCTGACAAGCCTGTTTTGTGGTTGCCCCTCATCAGGGGATTTATTAAGAACATTCCTTTATCACAGTTTATATACAATCATCATCGTTTGCATGGTGTGCTTTAATTTGTGTGAAGTGGTTCAGGTGAAACAGAAACAAAGCCTTCCTAGGCAACACCTGAACCATTTCACACTGCATAAATTAAAGTACACTAAACGACTAAACTTAAACTAAACAACAAGAATGTAAGGGTTAATTACTGTGAAGTCTTTCATTCAGAATAATGTTGGAAATTATTGAATACTTTGTCGAACTTTAAATGCAATTTTCCCCAAAGTTTCATGCATAAAAGTCTCAAAATTCCTGCCAGATTTTGGTTAGTTACTCCAAGACTAACAACAGACTGTATGTTAGAAAATGTGGTATCATTTTAAAGCTTAGGATGTCAGCTACAAAATGGTACCAATAACTCAAAAATAATCATTTGCAGTGATTTCTCACAAATGTTTCTTCAGTCAGGTAGAGTGCATCCCAATAATGAATAAATAATTTTATTCATTACCCTGAATGAAAGACTTCTCAGTAATTAACCCTTACTTACACAAGTTGATGTAGTGACCTGTTATTAAGTTAAACATCTTGTTAATATCATGGTATTCTTGCATTACCCATACTTGGCAATCAACATAAGAACTCTTATCCTTAATTTACAGTTTAAAAGGAAATGAATGGAAAGCTTTCCAAATGCTCCTTTTACAATATGTATATTTTCATCATCAGGTAGTTTTTAATCAAATTTTTGAAGCTGCAATCTGTTAATATACGTTTGACAGTTTGCATTGGTCTGTTTGAAAAAGCCGTCAGGTCATTTCACTCTCGCAAGAGCACGAAATCGGGAGAATAGGACATAAATGTATCAGTCTATATAAGGCAAGACAATGGCAATAATAAAAGTATAGGAATATTAAACAAGCATGTCAGATATAAACTAGTGAACATCTGAATAAAATAAAATTAGGCATCTCTACACATCATACAAGCTTCTGTTCACAGACATCAGACAAGTGTGCCCTTATTTATAGGAATGAATGGTATGTCAGTACAATGGCGCACCCTGTGTAAAGATTTATTATTATTTTTTCTTCACGAAGAAGCTTATAATAACAAAAGCATGTTTTGATGCACAAAGATGTATATGATATATTAAGCATCTTATTAAGTTAGGGTTTAATTTCCTTTTAAGAAAACGTTCATTCATTCATTCATTCATCCTCTTCCGCATTGAAGTCTCCCAGGACGACAAGAGAGTCCCCAGGGGGAGCGCTCTCTAGCACCCCCCAAGGACCCTAAAAAGGGTGGGTATTCTGAACTGTTATTTGGTGCATAAGCACAAACAGTCAGGACCCGTCCCCCCACCTGAAAGCGGAGGGAGGCTACCCTTCGATCGACCGCAGAGCACCCCAACATGTAGGCACCGAGGCGGGGGATGTCTACACCGGCTCACTGCCTCTCCCCATGAGCAACTCCAGAATGAAACAAGCTCCAGCCCCTCTCGAGAGTGGTTCCAGAGCCCAAGCTATGCGTTGAGGTGAGCCCAACTATATCTAGTCGGTATCTCGAACCTCACGCACCAGCTCAGAGGGGGCGCTATTGCGCAGAAAGCGATGTAGATGTGTTTTGTGCAAGCTCCATGAGGTGTTTTTTCGATTTTAACAAAAACAGATTTTTCATGTTCAAACTATTGTAAAACCTTGTTTGTGTAATTATACATCATTAGTGCATTGTTCGGTTGAGTTTGGGGACAAATGATGAAGCCTCCGGCTAATAAATCTTCGAATGCTAAATCAACTCATGGCGCTGGTGCTAGTGCTGCTGCTAGCGCCCCGGGTGGTGAGACGGAGCTAGCTGAAGACACGCTGACGGCCGGAATGTTTACTTAAGCTCTGGACTCCTTGAAGAGCGACACTTGTACTAAAATCGAAATGGCTGTCAGTGGGGTACAAGCTGACATCGCTGCTGTAGCCACCCTGCAAAAGTCTGTTGACGAACAAGGAGACCGTTTAACAGAGGTGGAAATATCCGCAACAGCAACAAGTGACTCTGTTTCTGCTCTGGAGACGATAGTTAATAAGCTTCGGTCTGACCGGTGTTCTCCAGGCTAAATGTAAGGACCTCGAAAGTAGGTCTCAGAGGAACAACATCAGGTTAGTTGGCATTCCGGAATGGCTTGAAGGCACGGCGCCTACTGAGTTTGTCTGTAATCTCCTACAGGACGTACTCAATCTAGAGGAGAAGCCCCTACTCGACAGGGCCCACAGGTCACTCCAAGTGAAGCCAAGGCGGAATCTACCACCGAGACCGTTTATTATCAGAGTCCACTACTTCCACACCCTCAAGCTCATCTTTTGCCGAGCACGCCAGATGAGGTCTCTCTCTCTCCTATAATGGTCGGCCTATTTTTCTATCTTCCCCGACCTCACTTCCAGTGAGGTCAAATGACACGCGGCCTTCGGCGACATGAGGAGACAGCTTTGTGAGGCTCCGCATCACTTTACTGGAAAAGGTGGAACAGTCTTTCAGCAATCCTCAGCAGGCCATGGATTTTGTGGCCTCGAACGCATCCGACGCACTTCGGACATTCCAGCGAACTGATGCGGCTCTCACAGGCGCGACGTGATTTTGTTGACAGTCTTGCTGTTTCCACCTCTGGTTTGCAGGCATTTGTTGGGCTGCCTGTGTCTCCGCTGGGTGAAGTTCTGACAGGCTAATGTGCAATTTTCTACTGTGATCACGGCGACCATATATATATATATATATATCCCCCTCTGTGTGTGTGTGTGTGTGTGTGTGTGTGTGTGTGTGTGTGTGTGTGTGTGTGTGTGTGTATATATATATATGTATATATATATATATATATGTCTGTTTACTACACTTAATGTTTTGCGAGTACTCACCTCGGCTTGCACTTGTGTTCTATCTTTTGTTTTTCTTAATAGGATTAGACTAGTCTACAAAGTTTGTTTACCTGGGGATAATGGCTACACCGTGTTCTGGGAGAGGTGTAGTTGATAGGTGTCTTGTTTTTTTGTTGCTGTGTTATCACTGCTGTTTTGTTTCTTTTGTTTTTTTTGCTTTTTTTTTTATTTTTCTTTTTGTTTGTTTTTCCATGTAGGCTTGTGAAGGGGCTGTGATGACACTTTGATGAGGCTGTGCTTGATATTTCATTCATTTTTTTCTTTGTTATAGCTTTAATTGGTGGTAGTTTGTCTTTCGGCTCTGCGGGTGGGTCAGTTACATTCTCTAGTTGGAATGTTAGTGGCCTGGGGAAGTCCGCGACGCTTTACAGAGTCCTCTCTCACCTTGATGGCCTTGAGGTACATATCACATTTATCCAAGAAACACATTTGAACCTAGATGGTCGCAACAGGTTACGTAGAAATTGGGTCTCTCAATCCTTTCATTCAACATTTAACAGTAAAGCACGGGGCGTTGCCATCCTCATCCATCGCTCTATTCCATTTATTTCATCCAGCATTATTGCAGACCAAAAAGGGCACTATTTTATTGTGGCAGTTATTTAATATTCCTGTAGTTTTGGCGAATCTATATGTGCCTAATTATGATGCCGAGCAGTTTTTTGTCAATTTTATTTCCTTTCCTCCCCAATGTTAACTCTCTGAAACTGAATTGTTGTCTTCGTGATCTAGACACTTCCTCCAATAGGGCAGTTGCCAACTCTAAGGCTGCAAAGGTAATAAATAGATTTTTGTGCGACTATGGTATGTTGGACGTATGGCGAACTCTCAACCCAAATATACGCAATATACTCGTTCTTTTCCCCGATTCACCACACTTTTTCCCGTATAGATTATTTCCTTGTTGACAGGAAATTGTTGTCGGCCATTTTGGGCTGCGGTTATCACGCCAATGGTTATTTCTGATCATTCACCTCTTCTACTCGCCATGAAACTTCCAAATAACCATGCCAGTCGCCCACCTTGGAGGTTAAACATTCGCTCTCGATCTGATATCAATCGTATTAAATTTATCTCTGCTCAAATAGATTTTTTATTGATACCAATGCCACTCTCGATATAAGCCATAGTACCTTGTGGGAAACTTTCAAGGCCTACATGAGGGGTCAGTTGATTTCCCGTGCCGCCTTCGAGAAACGAGAGCACTCTTGCACTCTCACATATCTTACCAGCCGTATCGTAGAACTGGAGCGAGAATATGTTAGCTCCTCTTCTCCCACTCTTTATAAACAGAGACTTCTTCTGAAAGCAGAGTTTGACACCCTTTCCGTTCAAATGCAGTTGATGCACTCATTAAGTCTAAGCATACTTTTTATGAACATGGTAAGAAATCAGGTAGACGGCTTTTCTGTAGAATTCTTTAAAAAGTTTTCTGAGAAGCTTTCACCTCTTTTATTGAATATGTATAATGAATCTTTTGATTCATGCGTTCTGCCCAGGACATTACGTGAAGCTCAAATTCCACTTCTTCTCAAAAAAAATAAGAACCCTCACTGCTGCGGCTCCTACCGTCCAATTTCTTTGTTGAACGGCGACGTTAAAATTCTTGCAAAAGTTCTTGCCCGTCGCCTAGAGACAGTTCTTCCTACAATAATCACTGTTGACCAGACTTGTTTTATAAAGGGCAGGTTTTCTTTTTTCAACGTCAGGTGGCTATTCAATATAATATACAACACTCCGGACCCCTCCATTCCAGAGCTAGTAGTCTCTCTAGATGCGAAAAGGCTTTTGACAGGGTGGAATGGAGGTTCCTATTTTACACTTTTGAGAAGTTCGGACTTGGGGAGAAGTTTATGTCCTTGATTAGGCTTCTGTACAAATCTCCGATGGCTTCAGTTCGTACTAACCATATTTCATCTAGTTATTTTCAAGTAAGCCGTGGTACAGGACAGGGCTGCCCCCTCTCGCCTCTACTCTTTGCAGGTATTGTCAGGGAGGGGCTGGAGCACCCTGCCAAATCTCTACCACACATTTTTCGCATTCTGGATCGATTTCATGACCTCTCAGGCTACAAACTGAATTTACAGAAAAGTGAGTTGTTTCCCATTAATGAGGCTGCCCGCCAATTTTCGTTTGCTTCTCTTCCTTTTAGGGTGAATAATAGGTTTGTGTATTTGGGCGTCTGTGTTACAGATGGGTTTTCCAAGCTTCTCTCAGCTAACTTTCTTCCCTTAATTGCTCAGACAGAGCTCGATCTCAAACGTTGGATGTCTTTGCCTCTCTCTACCGCCGGTCGTATTAATTCAGTGCAAATGAACATTCTCTCTAAATTTACGTATCTATTCCAGTGTGTTCGAGTATTCGTCCCAAAGTCATTTTTTCGCAGGCTTGATTCTCTTGTGTTCTCTTTTATTTGGAACGGCAGAGCCTCCACGATTGTGAAAACTATTTTGCAGCGCCCTAGACACCTTGGAGGTATGGCTGCGCAAAATTTTCTAGCATACTATTGGGCTGCTAATATTTGTCCGATTGTTCATTGGTTGTACGAAGATCCTGCCGCTGATGCCCCATCTTGATGCGCTCTCAAATCCTTGTCATGTCGCCCCTTCTCTCTGCCAGCTTTGGTTCACTCTGGTGTTTCCATGTCCTCAGTAGAATTTACTAAAAAATAAAATTGTGAAGTCGACCATGAGCATTTGGTCATAGATGCTAATATTTCTGAGGACCTCTGGCGGTCTATTACAGGGAGAGTTCACATGTCTTCCATCTGTGCCAGGCACGGTTTAATGCAGTGCAAAATTGTTCACCGTACTCATTGGACTAAACAGAAAATGTCGAGGTTCTTCCCAGATGTGTGTCCGACGTGTGATTAACACGTGTGTGACAACTTAGCTCTGGCTACTCATGCCCCTATGTTGTGGTCGCGCACAGGACTTGTAGATTATTGGTCTTTTATTTTTAAAACCCTTTCTGAGTGCCTGCGTAAACAGATCTCTTGCCCATTCGTGCCTATTTTTGGTGCCCCTTCAGATTCGCTCATGCTGTCAAACGCAGAGGCCTACTGCATCGCCTTCACCACTCTTTTGGCCAGGCGCCTGATATTGCTGAGATGAAAGGACACACACCCTTCCACCTTTGCACATTGGGTATGGGACGTACTTTTCTAAAATTAGAGAAAATAAAACTCTCTTTGAGAGGCTCTATGAAGACCTATTATAAAATGTGGAATCCCTTCCTGGACTACCTTAAGGTCAGAATTGACCTACCCGCGGTTCCTTGACTGTTATTCTGAAGCCATGTCCACCCATTTTAAACACCTTGCATTTCATACAGCCTACTTGCTTAATTTCTTATTTGTTTATTATTATAATTTTTTTGTTATTATTTATTTTTTTATTATTTTATTTATTTATTTACATTTTTATTTTAAACCTTTTTTTTATGTTATATTGTGCATAGTCATTTCTTTCCTTGTATTGTGTTTGGTTCAGACTGTGCCTCTTTCAGGATGGTATCTTTGTTTTCTTACTTATTTTTGAATTTATTTATTTATTTAACTTATTTTCTGTTCCTCTTGTTTGTATTTGTTTTGATAAAACTTTAATAAACAGAATTGAAAAAAAAAAAAAAACTCACACACCAGCTCAGGCTCCTTCCCTGCCAAAGAGGTGACATTCCATGTTCCAAGAGCCAGAGTCAGTAGGCTAGGATCAGTCTGGCAGAACCCACACCTTCGGCTGCTACCTGGCTCACATTGCACCCGACCCCTATTGCCCCTCCCACAGGTGGTGGGTCCATGGGAGGGCGGACCCACGTCTCCTTTTCAGGCTGGGCCCGGCCGAGCTCCATGGGCAGAAGCCCGACTACCAGGCGCTCGCCTTCGAGCCCCTCCCCTAGGCCTGGCTCCAGGGGGGACCCTGGTAACCTGCATCCAGGCAAGGGAAACTGTGTCCTTGTAATTGTGCTCATAGAGGTCTTGTGAACCGCACTTAGTCTGGATCTTCACCTAGGACCTGTTTGCCTTGGGTGACCCTACCAGGGGCATAATGCCCCTGACAACATAGCTCCCAGGATCATTAGGACACGCAAACCCCTCCACACCACGATAAGGTGGCGAATCGAGGAGGGGCGTTTTTTCAAGAAAACGTGTAGTAATAATATTTTAGGAAACTGTGAAATAAGAAAGCATTCCACCCAGAGAAGTTTGAAAAGAAAGACAGTTTAGACTCACCTATAGGGTTAATGTCAAAAAAGCGGACAGGGGTCCTGAGGACACAGTTGAACATGCGATTGTGAAGCATCTGGGCAGAGCGCACTAAAGCATTGAACATAATCAAACTGCGTAGGAAGCCAAAGAGTACAGTTGTCACTGTTAAACCTACAGACAAAAAAAAAAGTCAAGAGAGTTACTGTACATTAAAACAAGCTAAATCAATCCCTAACCCTCAGACAAATTAAACAATGCTTCAATATTTAACTTATTTAAATTGGTAGCCTTTGTGAGTACCTCAGTCAGAATAATGATTGACTGTACCTGAATAAATTCCCAGGTAGTATTCAATGGACAGTTGATGAGTAACATTTTGATTAAGGGTGATGTTAATGCCATTGGTGAAGGTAAAGTTTTGGTTTAGTACGTTCAGCTTCTCCTGTTCTGTAGCCCTGTAGATATACATCAATTGGTCAGTAAAAATGCTTTTGGAACAAAGAACTAGTTAGTTTCTTGTGAATCAAAAGTGAAAAAATCTTTTTTTTTTTTTTTTAATCAACAGAAATTGAATAAAAGAATGTAGAAGTGGACAAAATTAGACATCTAAGGCTCAATAGATTCAAATATTCCACTTACCAGTATGCAAGCCACCAGTCTTGAAGAATATAGGATGCCTGGTAATTATAAGGAATGAAAGCTTAACAGACTACTAAATGCATAATGGATAAAAATGTCCAAATGCTGTGGTCATATAGGATACTTTACCTGTGCAAGCAGGTTGAGCAGAACAAGGATAAGCAGCATGAGTGCACTGACTCCAGCAGTCAAATATTTCAAATATATACGGATCCCTATGGTCCCCTCAGAGCGACTTTCGTCTGACATAGTCTGAACATGTTCTACCTGGAAACATTAATGCCACCACAATACACACAAGAATAAGATGAACACACTTATACTGTGTGAGCTATTAAAATGGCCAGCTAGTACTTTTTTTCAATATAAATATATCCATTATTAGGGTAACAAGGAGACTGCAACTGCAAACCCATGCAAGTACAAGGAAAATATGCACATCATGCACAACTTCACCCTCGCAGGGTACAAGACGTGAACCCAGGACCTTTTTGCTGTGAGGCGGAAGTGACGGTTATGTCACTGTTCCACCCACATTCTTAAACATTAAAGTACAAACCCAACAAATAATTAATACACATACAGGCAGCTGATCTCCTTCATCTTTATCAGACATCAATGATGAGGTCCCTGAGCGAACAGAATTCTGTGAAAGGGTTCGGTGGCGAGAAGACTCTATGGTTCCAGTCCCTTCTGACAGCTCTTCGTCCTCATCTTTCTTTAAAAGAGATGTAAAGTCCACACCTGAACAGAGAAGCTCTGTGTAGGTGCCTTGCACCACTACATGCCCCTGCAAGTGGTGTGGGGTTGGGGGTGGTTTAGGGTGTTGGTGAGAGAAAGAAACAGAGTTTGTCAGCATCTTTACCAGGGCTACATGGCTAATATAAGCTTTAACATCATGCAAAGTACATACTAATTTATCACACACTTAGGCTGGTCAGTGGGTAGCCGGGCAGGCACGTAGGCCAACAAGGGGACAGGTGAAGATTTATCATTTGGAATCAATCACATTTGTAAGGAATCTATCAGCAATACAGTCTTATTCATAATGAAAAGGTGGTCAATATTTTGGGTATTATTATTATTATTATTATTATTATTTTACATGTAGCCTATAAACACATGTAAGCGGTCAAGAGTATTGTTGACACTGTGGTTACTATGCAAAAGTGTTTTGTTTTTTTTACCTGGAATATAAAAAGCGAACACAAAAAATAAGTATGAATTGTACAGTGGCCCTGAGTGCAAATCACAACAATTAGGAAATCTCAATAACAAATCACAATCTTGTTAAAAAGTGGGACAGTGTGTCCATCCCATCAGGAATCCTTGTTGACAGGAAATGCGTCCAATCAATGAGCATCTTTGTCAATAGCAGGTACCTACCTTTTGGTGTAGTGTTTTGTTATTTGTTTTTGTGTTTTATTTAAATTTACAGTTATGGCATTTCGCAGACACCGAAAGCAGGTCGAGTTAACACGTCCGCCTCACAGCAAGAAGGTCCTGGGTTCGATTCACAGCTTGCGTGGGTTTCCTCCGGGTACTCCGGTTTCCTCCCACAGCCCAAAAACACGCACAGTAGGCTAATTGGCTGTTCCAAATCACCCCTAGGTGTGAGTGTGAGTGCGAATGGTTGTGTGAC
>JAOUQZ010000012.1:109400-136625 GCA_028564935.1 Neosilurus hyrtlii | reverse complement strand
CTGGACCAATGCTCCTCTCATATGCATGATAGCTTTCTAAACATTTGCATAGGCACTTCCTATGACCTAAAGCTGTGCGTGGGGTAGCTAATTTGCATATGTGACCTTTGACCTTGGCACAGTGACCTTGAACATTTAAAGTTTGTCTGGACCAATGCTCCTCTCATATGCATGATAGCTTTCTAAACATTTGCATAGGCACTTCCTATGACCTAAAGCTGTGGGTGGGGTAGCTAATTTGCATATGTGACCTTTGACCTTGGCAAAGTGACCTTGAACATTTAAAGTTTGTCCAGGCCATTGCTCATCTCATATGCATGATGGCTTTCTAAAATTTTGCATAGGCACTCCCATTGACCTAAACCAGTGGGTAGGGTGGCTAATAACATGCTGATTGTCCAAAACTGTTCGTATGGGGGATGGCTTTTGTCCTCCGTGCACTTGAGGCGTCCTGACTGAGGGGTTACGATGTTCTATAGAACGGCTATTTTTGTATGTTTTGGCCCTCTTTATTGTACTTTCTAACACCCAGTGTTGCTTTTTTTAAAGTGCTGCATAAATAAAGTTGGATTGAATATGTCAAAAGTCTAGCCTGCAGGCCTTGTTTCATTTCACCCAGTAAACGTGAAAAATATTACTGAAATAGGCTTGAATTTGACAGTACAAACAATGGTATTAATATAATACTCCAAATTGTTGTAGGCTGGCTGACTTTGCCATGAACTAAAAGTCCAGGCCCTCTTTCGCAGTAATAACATTTACTTTACATTTTCAGTAACTGTTAATCAACCCTGCACATTGACCTGGAGGGATTTTTGATCATTCCTTTGTACAAACAGCTTCACTTTTTTTCCTTTGTTTGTGGGTTTCTTCACATGAACTGCTCACACAACATTTTTATTGGCTTAAGGTCAGGACTTTAACTTGGCCATTCGGAGGCATTACATGGACTCTTCTTTAACCATTTTTTGTTAGAATGACTTATGTCTGTAGAGTCATTGTTTTGCTCAAAGTTTGCCTAAAGAAGTCCTGATTTTTTTTTTTTTTTTTTTTTAGAATTTGTTTATATACTTCACAATTCATTGTTCCATCAACAATGACCAACTGACTTGGCCCAGATGTCTACCAACAAAATATTTACTTTTACTTAAGATAAAATATGGCGGCATCATGGCTCCATGGGTCTTGTGTGGAATTTACATGTTCTCTTCATGCTTGTGTGGGGTTTCCTCAGGGTACTCCGCTTTCCTCCCACAGTCCAAAAATATGCACATTAGAGTAATTGGCTTCCCTAGGTATGAGTGTGAATAGTTGTATGTGTGTTGGCACTGTGATGGCCTAGCGAGCTGTCCAGGGTGTACCCGGCCGTCGCCCAGACTCGGCTGAGATAGGCGCTAGCCTCCTTGCGTCCCTATTTAGGATTAACCGGCTTAGAAAATGAATAAATGATAAGATAAAATATAAACCGCTTTTTTCTTACTTTCTGATGTCATTGATCAATGCTGCAAATGGCTTTTCCCATGCATACATCTTAATAATTCGTATTCCAGACACCACCTCATTCATTGTGCGTATTCTGCCATCAGTAAGGACTGCTGTCTTGCTCCTGAAGAGACACAAGGACAGGAGTTAGATAGCATTGATGAACTGTTTTATTAAACCTGAAAATTATATAATAGTAAATATAAATTTCGTTATAGTAACTTAATTCGTAAACCATAATTTATTAAAGATATTAATTAGACCTGACAATTAGACCAAAATGTATTCCAAAATATTTACCCACAAACTGTTCTAATAGGTATTTGCACAACATATTTTTGTTTTTGAGCAAACCCCAAATTTTCTTAGCTTGTGAGTCAAATCAATAATAAATTTACAAGTCTATGATCCCTATTTCCAAAAAAATGGGATATTTTCTATAATGCATTAAAAATCAAAATATGTGATTTGTTAATTAATTGAAACCCTAATTTATCTTAAAGTATAAATATTATTTTTAATATATTTACTAAATAATTTAATTGTATTTTGTAAATATCAACAAGGTTCAAATTTGATGCCTGCAATTCATTCAGTAAAAAGCTCAGACAGAGATAAAAGAAGATTAAAGGTTTAAAGAGTATGCAAGTAACAGTCCTACAGTAATTGGAAGCAGGTGAGGTATTATTTTTGAGATTAATGAATGAAAAGGGTGTTTTATTGCCATTCTGAAACATTTAGGAATGGGTAAGAAATTAGGTACTCGGATCACAGTATAAGTGGCAATAGTAAAATAGAAAGTAAGGTCCAAAGCAAAATTACAATGACTAAAATTAGGTAAATAAAAAATAACACAATATAAAGCTATAAAATAAATAAGTTGATAATATCAACCACTATGGATGAATAGATTCGATCTAAAAGAGTAATTTCTGTGGTTCTGCTTTTGATGCTGCATAACCTTCTCCTCAAACAAAGGGCAAACAGTCCCTGGTCAGAGTGCATAGAGTTCCTCATTGTACAGTAAAGCACTTTCCTTTACCTGCTGTTGTAAATGTCACTGATGATCCAGTGACCCTCTCTGCAGTCTTAACCAACCTCTGCAGCAGTGCAGTTATCCTAACACACATACTCTCCACCACTCAGCTGTAGGATGTGAGGACTGACGTGGGTCTTCTTCACAAGGCTGGCTGTACTGATGCTCCAGTTGAGGTGTTCAGAGAGAGATACACGGCCATATATTTCAGCTGCTCCTCTGACGTGCAAGAGTGTGGGTGTTTGTCTGTCTTTCTAAAGTCCACATTCATTTCCTTCCTATACACTGATAAAGAGGTTATTTTCTTTGTACCAGTTCTCCAGTTTTTTTTCATTTCCTGTCTGTGCTCAGACTCATCCTTGTAAGTGATAAGTGCCACCACTGCAGTGTTGTTTGCAAACTTCTCAATATGATTGCTCTGATATTTGAATCAGCAATCATAGGTCAGCAATTTGTATAGTAGGGGTTCGGGACACATGTGTGGGGGAACCAGTAATGAGGATGATAAAGGAGAATGAGACGCCATGAATTCTGACAGACTGGGATATGTATATTAACACGTTCAATACCTAAAAACTTTGGGTTTTAAAAGATTGGCCAAGTCCAAGTACTGTCAGTTTGTTTATCAGGGTTTATCGGATGATGGTGTTGAAAGCAGAACTAATGTCCATATGAGACCTTGTTCTCCAAGCAAGTGAGAACCGATTGGACACAGATAAGATGGCGGTTGCAGTACAGCGCTTCTGTCTGTATGCAAACTGGTGGGGATCTACAGTGGTGTCAATGACCTCTTTCATGTGTGCCATGACCAGCCATTCAAAGTACATGATTATCAGGATGAGGCAGACTGTCTATATTCAGACATGACTCTGTTCAGCACTTTGGGAAGAGGATGTTGGTAATAATTTTCAGAGATATCAGACAATTGCCTGTGAGAGTGAGATGTTAAAGATGTCCATTAATATCTTTGAGAGCTAGCGTGTATAGCCCCAAAAACATAGCCTGGAATGTTGTTGGGGTCTGCAGCCTGGAGCTAGGAGAGATGTTCGACTCTGCATGTTTGGTTTCCTTAGATTTCCACAAAGGGCTGTAACCAGGCGTAATTGATTCATGGTCAGAGTGGCTAAAGTATGGGTACATAATGGCTACGTATGTCCCTCATCTGTTTATATACACATGATCGAGTGTATTGTCACCTTGGGTTGCAGTGGTTTCGTGCTGGTGAAACTTTGGTAAAATAACTGTTAAGAAAGCCTCTGGACACATGTTTTCGTGTGCTCTGACATTATCATGTCAAGTACACTGATACTTCATAACATTATTAGCATTAGCACTTGGGGAATGTAAACAGCAATGATAAACATTGCTATAAAGTACGGTAAAAAATAGTGTGGCTGCCATTTTATCATCATATACTCCACAACCTCAGAACAATGACTGCTGAATTGGGGTAGGTTTGTGGACCAACCTTTTTAATGTATGTGCAGAGGCCTCCTTGAGTTTTCACAGACAGATGAATCCAGTCCACTTGCGTCAATATGAGCCCATTGGCATCTTTATTTAGCCAGGGTTCTATCAGGAGGAAAACACAGTCGTTTTTCATTTCCTGATGAACACTCATCCTCAATCAAATAAGATCTATTTTATTGTCCAGTGAGTGAATATTGTTCAGGAAACATACTGACGGAACTAGAGGTCTGTTTGCACTAGCTTTTAGCTTGACTAACACAATGGTCCACTTGCCCCTTTTCTGTTTCTGCACACACCATTTTCTCTTGACTCTGGGCTACTGTAGTCTGCCACACCCATCCACAACCATAGACCTTTGTGTTCTCGGCAGTCACAAATCACTTAACACTGCGCTTAGCTCCAGTGGAAGTGAGACAGGTGAGCTGTTTTTAATAAGATAAATCTAGTTTCACCAGTCAAATAGTCTAATGTACTCTTGTAACCATAACTTCACTCCTGTGCACCGCTATCAGCAGGTTACCCCTCTGTGGTAAGATAATTGTTAATGCTTACTTCAAAAGAAAAAAATCCAGTGCAAAACTGCAGTGAATTTAAGTCTTTCAAAATCTACAGTACATAATATTGTGAAGATATTGTCACTGTACACAGTCCACCGCTGTATCCAGGAATGCAACGTGAAAATGTATTACACAAGGAGGCAGTAATATGTCGATATTATGCATAAACACCAATCATTTCACATCTACTGAAAGACGGTGGAACTGTGTGCTGTTAGATGAGTCCACATTTTAGCATGTTTTCAAAAAAAAAATTTAAATAAATCAATTCCAAGTTCTTTGTGCCATAGATGATAACAATAATCCGGATTGTTATCAGAAAAAGGTTAAAATGCCAGCATCTCTGATGGTATGGTACATATGTTGCCATCAAGGCTTTGTACCTGCCCAGGAAGTCACTATTATTTCAGCAGTACAAAGTCCGTCCTCATTCTAGCTACGTACAAGATACAACAGCATGGCATGCCTGCTGCCAGTTCAGACCTGTATCCTATTAAAAATCATGCAGAGGTGAATCCAACAGCGATTTACTGAATTTATTGCACCTTAATACATCCATTAAACTGCCAAGTTTAAGTTGTTTTTTGTTTTCATTTAATGTATTTTTTACATTGTTTTTTATTATGATAAAGTGTGAATTTACAAAAGAAAAAAAAACGAACACAGGGTGTCGAGATGTGATAAGTTATGCTAATACAGAGAGGATAAAGAGGAAACCAAAACAAAAGAAAAAGAGAGCAGGTAAGTAAATGTCTGAGAAATGGTAAAAGAAAATTATTCATCTGAATGACATACACACATACAGTCCTTAGGATGGTGAAAAGGAAAGGAAAAAATGTAAAAAAATATATATATATAATAATAATAATAATAATAAATAACAATAAATTAAAAAATAAACAATAATGATAGTAACTTAGAAATTGATAATAATTAAGATAATAGTGATACCAAGATAGTGGAAGTGATAATAATGATAATACTGCGGTGGCCTGGCATGCTGTCCAGTGTGCACTCTGCCCTCACCCAGAGACGGCTGAGATGGGCGCCAGCCTTCCTGCGACCCTAATTAGGATTAAGTGGTTCAGAAACTGAATGAATGAATGAATAATAATAACAATAACAATAATAATAATACCAAATAATAATAGGCTCATCCAGCCAAGACCACTGGAGGAAGTCTCAATTAGCTGTGATAGATGCCATGCAACAAGGGTACCCCAGACAACCCCACCCTGTCACGGCCCAGACCACCACAAGTCGCCACCACATCCACCCATCTCCTGCAGTCCATCCTGAGGCCATGCCTGGCTGCATTCTATGGGTCTAGCAGTAGCAATAATAATAATAATAATAATAATAATAATAATAATAATAATATTTTTCTCCCGATCTCTTTCTAATCAACATCACTTAAATATATAGGAATAAGAAATTAGTACTTTGAGTTCATAAAGTCACAGTGGTTTATAGATAAACTACTTACACTAATATTAATAAACAATAGAAGCAATAATATTATCAGTAATATCAAAACCGATATTACCATCACCACCACCACTATCAACCTATTAGTGAAAAATTTAAACATAGTAGTAATGATAATAACAGTAACCATTATAATGAAAGAACTGATGCAATAGTAATCATTTTCTACTTTTCTATATTAGACAGGTTTGTGGGAACGTGCGTGGTTTCAGACCCAGGCATTTGGTTTAAGGTAAAATAAGTTAAGAATGGGTTTCAGATGTCACTGAAAACAGATGTATTATTATTATGAATGAATGTGTTTTTTTCTAACATGATGTGTTCTTCGAAAAAGGAGGTCCAGTGACTGATATGTAAAGTGTTTTTGGATTTCCAGTTTGGAAGAATAGTCTTCTTGGTGATAGAGCAATAGGAAGCAGATTTCTATGTTTGACTTCTACAAGATTACCGAGTAAACAGAGTGTTGGTGATTGAGGGATTCTGCGGCTCAGAATAGAAGAAAGTTTCTCAATTACTGTTGTCCAAAAAAAATGAACAGGTGAACAGGTCCAATTATAGATTTTAATTCTGGGTAATATAGAAATGTCAATGAAAATGGCAGATAGAAATGGAGAAAGTGGACATCCTTGTCTGGTCCCCGGTGAAGTGTGAAACTTTGAGATGTGATCCTATTGATGGTTCTGTGGCCCTAGGTAATGTTCTTATCCAGTGGGTGAAAGACTCTCTAAATCTGTGCAGCGTGCTGAGTAGAAATGTCCAGTTTACCTTGTCAAATGGCTTTTCTGCCTCTAATTATGGGTTTATTTTGTTTTTGTTGTGCCTTTTTAATTAGGTTGAATAATCTGCATGTGTCTGATATGTTTTTTTTTTTTTTTTTTTTTTTTTTTTTTTAACATTCAAAGCCCCTTTAACATACAACTTGCAATTTTTATCTATGAATGAATTTAGCAGAGCTACAAAAAAAGTATATTTGGGTTCAGGTATAAAATAAGTGTTGAGCATCTGTCATGGTTAATACAGGTCAAATCTGCAAGTTAAACTGTACAATGTTTATATAAATCTGACAATTGTAGCAATAAAAAAATACTTGTACAGCATTCCTGTAATACTTGGTTCACGTACGACTGCCTAACAGCTCAGTCTAACACTGTGGCAAAAATATCATGCATTAAACATGTGGATACATAAGGAAGTCCTGTTGGTTTAACCTATTGTAATCATAGGATTATTATAAGAAAAGCGTGCAATAATATTGTTATTATACATTATATTACTAATAATATTTTGTTGTTCCGCCTTTAGCCTTGATTACAGCACATAATCATCTTGGCATTCTTTCAACAAATTTAAGCAACATATAATTTATTTCCATCCAGTGTTGGGTTCATTTCTCACCGATATTTTGAATTGATGTGGGCAAAATTGAACTAGTCCATAAAGTCTTCTCCAGCACATCTTACAGACTTTAAACAGGGTTAAAGTCATGACTCTGGTATGCCATATCATATGTGAAAATCATTCCTCATGCTCCCTCAACCACTCTTTTACTATTTGAGTCCCCATTTTATATGAGAAAAATAGAAGAAGTCCATTGATGCTATATCCTGATCATTCAGTACATACAGGTCGTCAGCTGACTTCATTTTATTGCCACATTAATGTTGCTGAGCCTCAACCTGACCATTTGAAGCAACAATGTCATGGAGATAACAGGCTGAGATCAAGGTTAAAGGGTCTCTAAGAAAATATAAGAGTGTATAAGTATGTATGAAGACACAAAAATAATATGCTTTTTCTTTTTCCTAAAAATTTGTGGTTTTGTATAAAAGAGATATCGGCTCAACAGTAATGACATGTAAAGTGTTAAAACCAAAAACATATGCACATAGCAATTGTTTAAAACACACAGGTCACCCCAGACTACTCAGAATGAATGAGTAAAGCTGAGTTAGTTAGTCTGTCCAATGGTCTATGAGGAAGGCTCTCGCTGATCACACGAGAAGTTGGTGGAAATGTTGAAGTTGATTGGAAAGTGTGGAGATTCTTGGAAATGTTCACGGTGATCAAAGATGTTTGGAGACACTCAAAACGCTCAACATGCTAAAAAATGCTCACATTCCGGGTTTCCAAGTGAATTTAAGTCTAAAATAATAATAATAAACTAGAACATGAGCCTTCAAGCAGTCTCGCCCTGAGCAGAAAGCCATTTCTTAAATAAAAGAGATTTATGGCCTTTTGGGTGATAACTTTTGAGCCAGCAATCATATCTAAATTCATAAGTAATTCTGCTTCATTTTGGTAAAAAACATAATAAGCGGAGAATTGAACTGTTTAATGGCTTATTGGATTGTTTTAGCCACTCACTTACTCTCACTCATTTGTCAAATCACTTAATTCTACTAGGGTCGTGGGGAGGCTGGAGCCTAGCTCGGCTGACACTGGGAGAAGGCAGGGTACACCCTGAATAGCTTGCCAGACCATCGCAGGGCCAGTTGTAGCCAATAAAGATGAATTAATGATGTTAATACATCACTTTACATTATGCATTACCATAGCTGGACCTGTATGTATTGGTACAGTTTCAAGAAGAGCAGTACAGACCATTCTAACATGTATTCTAAGAATCAAACTTTGCACGTGCATGTTTGTTTGTGTGTGTGTTTGTGTGGAGAGGTGGGTGTTTCCATTCAGTGTAAAATCATTGCACTGACTGCTAAGTGGTTAAATTATTGATAATGCCAAAGTTACAAAAAGTTTATTTAAAAAAATATAAGCTTGCTGCTTTCCTGCTGCTCACAGGAAACCAAAAATCGGCTTCACCAAATTCACACCAAAGTCAGGGTGTTAACATTTTGAGAACTTCCTTGTACTCATCAGATTCTTTAGAGCCAACATTGACATTTCATTAAATAAAAGTCTAATAAAGTCAGAATGTACATGTCTCCAGGGTGAAGCTGGATTTCTCAGTAATAAAGTCATAAAGTTGTGTGCCTGGAGGACTGGGCCCTATAATTTTACCACCTAATATCAGGCTGTTCTCTGGGGCACAGATGAGAAGCTTAAGGAACATTTTTAGCTTGTTGTCTTAAATTCAATAGACAACACTTTCACATTCTTTATTTGCTCTTTCATATTCTTTATTTCACTGTAGATATTGCAAATCAAAAACGGTTACGCGCTATCTTCATCGAATGGGCTGTTATGGCCGAGAAGCAAGACGCAACATTGGCCTCTTCTTCCACCAGCAAACATTCATTCTGAAACTTTGGGTCTATTTATCATGTTCAGTCTCTGTACAAAAGAAGTGGTACTGCCCAAAAATTAATGTAGATTATTTCCCCCTTTCATTATCATCTATTATCATAATGCATTTTTTTTTTTCATTTTACTCAATTCACATGTAATGTACTTTTATCAGCTCCTGAAATCAGAAAGCTGCTATATATTTTTATTTGCATAAACTAAAGTCAAAGAAACGACACCATTTATCTGCTGTTTACTCATTGAATTTTTTTATTATCAACACAAATCAGGAGAGCTGTGAAGTTGCCAAGTAATTTTTGGGTGACTGGAATTAATCAACAAACTCATAAGTATAAAGAAAATCACTATGCCGATCCGCTTAATTCATTAGGGCCCCGGAAAGGCTAGAGATTATCCCAGCTGACACTGGCAAAGGTGGAGAACATCCAGAAGAGTTCGCAGACTACAGACTACAGCAGGACAAACATTCACATCCAGACCAAGGGACAATTTGGAACAGCCAATTAGCCTAATATGCATGTCTTTGTACCGTGGGAGGAAACCAGAAGCTCGGCAGGGGTGTTTCTGGGTGGAGTTTGCATGTTCTCCCTGTGCTTGTGAGGGTTGCCTCTTGGGACTCTGTTTTCCTCCCACAGCCCAAAAATTTACACTGTAGACAAAATGGCTGTTCCTAGGTGTGAGTGTGAAAGGTTGTGTGTGTTGGCCCAGTAATGGACTGCTAAGCTGTTCAGGGTGTAACCTGCCTTTGCCCAGAGTCGGCTGAGACAGGCTCCATCCTACCCTTGCCCCTGGCAGGATTAAACATTTGTTCAGCATATGAATGAGGCACTGCGATGGCCTGGCGAGCTGTCCTGGGTGTACCCCGCCCTCGCCCAGAGTCGGCTGAGGTGGGCGCCAGCCTCCCCGCAACCCTAAGTAGGAATAAGCGGTTCAGAAGATGAATGAATGAATGAATGAGGCAGCAGCAGCTTGAGCGAATGCAGAGGAAGGTAACATGTGATGGTGTCATCTGTATCTAAACACTGCTAATCTACTAATCTACTATGCATGTCATTTGTGTGTTTACAGCAAAGCTTGTGAGTATTGAGAAAGAGACACCCGTAAAACACCCGTGAGTGCCAACAAGCCTGTTCCTTGACTCCTTATTTCCCAAAAATCACTAAAGTGTTACAGTAATTATATGGACTGATTTATAATTAATTATTAATTATACAGGGGTCCTGCGATGGCCTGGCGAGCTGTCCAGGGTGTACCCCGCCCTCGCCCAGAGTCGGCTGAGATGGGCGCCAGCCTCCCCGCGATCCTAAGTAGGAATAAGCGGTTCAGAAGATGAATGAATGATGAATTATACAGGTGGTATAAGAATCACAGCACTTTTCATGTGGCCCCACATTTACCAAAAGTAAATAAACAAACTATTAACCATTTATTAATTTGTTACTTTTAATACTTTTAAACATTACTGCTTTCTGGAAGCTGTACACATGACCAGATATGAAGTGGTATCTTCGTTGGTGATGCTTTGCCAGCTCTTTATTGTCATCGTCTTCAGTCCTGCTTGTTCTTGTAGCATTTTTCTTTCAGTTTTGCTTTCAGCAATTGGAATGCGTTCTTACTTTGATTTAGGTCAGGTGAGTGACTTGACAACCGCAGAATAATAAAGTTCTTTGTCCCAAAGTCTTAGGATGCCTTGAAACTATGCTTTAAGTAATTGTCCATTTGCAGTGTAAAAAGCTGTCCAATGTGTTCTGAGAACTTTTGCTGAATCTGAGCAGACAAAATATTTCCTTCACTTTAAAAAAAAAGAAAAGAAAAAAGAAAAACACATACAAAAAAGAGCGTCCAATTATTTAAGAACCATTTTAGATCCAAAATAATGATAGTCATTATGGCTAAACAGTTAAATGTTTGTTTCCTCAAATTAAAGGACATTTCTCTAAAAATAGGATATTTCTCTCCATGTGATCCTGCAAACAAAAACTGTTTCTTTACAAAGATGATCATGAACACCATCACTACTGTAAAGCATGGGGTGGCAGAATCATGACATGGGGGTGCTTTGCTGCAGGAGGAATCGGTGCACTTGACAGAACAGATGGCAAGAAATATTATGTGGATATATTAAAGCAAGCTCTCAAAACATCAGCCAGGCAGGAGGCAAAACTTTTGTCGCAAATGGGTGTTCTGAATGGATAATGACCCGAAGCATACCTTAAAATTGCTAAAATATATTGAGGTGTTAAAATGGCTTGGGGACAACAAAGTCGAGGTACTCAGTGGCCATCCGAAAGCTCTGCCCTTAAGCTGAATTTATAAACACAATTTATTAAAGCATGTGTGAGCAAAAAGGCCTACAAACCGGACTCAATTGCACAGGTTCATTCTGGTGAGAAGGGCCAAAATTTTAGAAACTTACTGTTCAAATTTGGCAAAGACTTCCCTAAACATGTGACCCAAGTCAAATAATTTAAAAGGAATGCTCACAAAAAAGACAGAAAGACACAGAAAGAGAGAGAGAGAGAGAGAGAGAGAGAGAGTGTATGTGTAGAAAAGTGGTACTGTATCTGCTTGCATACAGTTAAGGTCTGCGTTAGCACAGATTTAGGTCATAGGGAGTGCCTATGCAAAATTTCAGAAAGTTATCATGCATAGGATCTGAGCAATGGCCTGGACAAACTTCATATGTTCAAGGTCATGGAGTCAAGGTCAAATGTCACATATGCAAATTAGCTAACGCACACACAGTTTTAGGTCATAGGGAATGCCTATGCAAAAGTTCAGAAAGCTAGCTTGTGCATGAGCTGAGCAATGGCCCGGACAAAGTTATTGCACATTGTGTACGAATGCACATGCCCCCTCCATGACATGCAACGCTGCCACCTGCCTCTTTACCACATGCTGCGAATGCATATTTGGAGGCGACCTTACACATACAGATCACAGATGCCCATCATTGGCTGGTGATCGCTGTAAGTGACCGGGAAGTGAGCATATGCCAACCCTCCCTCCCGTAAGAGCAGGGCCAATTACCTCCAAAGGTCTCCCAGTCACGGATGGCTGCAGCAATAACCTCAATTTGAACTGGTGATCTCCAGGTTGTTAGTGGCACTACCTGTTTTTTTTTATTTGTTTTGTTTTATTTTTTTCTATTTTCTGCGAATGTTGTATAGAATACATTTAGGTCTGTTATTTGAGTTTATATTCTCAATTACAAAGGTTTTTTTCTATTTTCACACACTCTAAACTTAACTAAATCAGAAATTCCATATTAATCAGGCATAATAATAATAATTATTAATAATTTCATTTTAATCTTTAACCTAAAGCCCATAAACGTCACTAAATGCTAAAGAAATTTCCTTTCTTGATATGTTATGCCACTGTAGCTTTAGTGTAGCTACCTTCAGTGACTGTTTGTGGGTCTTTCCACCTTCAGTTTTGTCATCAGTAATTCAAAAGAATGCTCAGCTGGGTTAACCAACATGACCATTGAAAAACATTCCACTTCTTTATCATCTATTACGTTCACTGTAATACAACTTAATTTGCTTATTGGTACCTTTGAATATGATAGTTTTTGATAAATTTCATTTTACTTTCTTTTTAACACAGCTTATTTAAGAAATAATCTTTATAGCTTCTTTATAACTTTTATTACTTCCAATGTCCCGCCCCTAAAAATGTTTCCCTTTTTTCCTATCGCAAGTCATGTGAAACCTGGGCTCAGGCGTTTCTGTGTGAAGTCTGCATGTTCCAAGTTGCCCTTGGTTGAGAGTGTGAATGGTAGCGTGTGTATGGGTGTGTTGACCTGTGATGGTCTGGCAAACTGTTCAGGATGTACCCCGCCTTCGCCCAGTGTCGGCTGAAATAGGCTCCAGCCTCCTTATGACCCTAACAGGATTAGGTGGTTTAGCAAAATAGTGATTGTGAGTTGAGTGATGACAAGTATGTGATAGCTTTACATTATCTATGGAAGGAAGCTTGGCCTGTGCAGATGTCTATGGGTACATGATGGACCTGGATATTTGAATATATTGAATGATTTTTCCTTGTTTTATCTGGGCTGTCCTGTATTTTTAGGATTTAGAGTAATCTCTGACCTGCAAAGGGTAGCATTACACTTCTCATTGTTTAGCTTGTCAAAAGGTAATCTTAAAATTCGAGAGCAGAAAAGAAGAATGGCTATTGTCATGTACGTACAGCGTACAAACATACAGTTTGTGGGAAACTGTACAAGTTTGTGGGAAACGCCTATGAGATACATTGTAACACCAACACTTTAAAGGATGGTGCATCTATCATCTTAACAAGAAGCAGTTGGGATGGCCCGAGTGACTCACATGTGAGATGTGGGGTTTATTTCTCGGACAGGCCATACTCGGAGTTTACTTCGAAATGACTGAGGGAGTTTTACCTCTGTAGTGCCATTGTGTGAGAAGCAACGAAATTAGAATTTCATTGCACTGTTGGAACCACTGTGTTTGTACTGTGCATATGACAGTAAATCTCTTAAATCTTGGGATTGAAGCCTGATGAGAAAGAAAATGAGAGTAAATAACTAAAATGTTACCTATTAAGTGTCTGGTGTAGATGACTATCGGGGAATTATTATTAAAAATGATAAGGACTTGGAGCTGGTCCTTTTTTGTTCGACAGATTGCTGATGTCCGGTGACATTGGGGCTTTGCTAATAGTATATGGCAACAATAAAAAATATCAAATATATACACTCCACTATACGGTTATAATAATAATTATCCTAACATAAACAGATGCTAGCGTAGGTTGGAATAAAACATGCCTGCTCTGATATTTGAAGTACACTGGCTGAAATTATTTAACATAAGTAAAGTTCCAACATCATCGGGAATCAGTGTTGATATTATGAGTTCCTCGCCCGATTGATATGTCTCAAGTCTGAAGCTGACCCGAAAATTGGTAAATCCTTTTTATCAACTAAACCATAATTAATTTTGGGTACAATTATGGTAAATAATGCGTATTGTTAATAAACAAAACACTGATTAAATGATGCCCACTGAGCTGAAGTGTCTTTCTAAATACAACACCTTTTTAGACATTTTTTCCCTGGCGAGAAAATTAATTTGGACGTGAGAAAATGCTGCTTTTATACATTTTCTGCCTGTGGACATTATTTTTTGAGTCATTAGCCATTGTTACTGTGAAGAGCGATCCTAACGAGTCTTGCATTCAGCATTTATGTGAATCTGAGTAGAAAATATAGCTCTGTAAACTTTACAAGTCATGCTGCTACTTTAATCAATAGTTACATATACCATTATGAACATTTGTTCGCCATACATTCCCATGTCCACCAAGCTTGACTGATGTGGTATGCTTTGGATCATGACTCCTTCCTTTATCTCTTAATACCTTTCTAATTCCATCGTTCTGGTACTAAGTTAATCTCAGTTTCATTTGTGCAAAGAATCTTGTTGAGCCTGTACAATTCAACTGAAAGCATGATGGTTTATGAAGTGGTCACATGTAGTAACCAGTACTCGGCAGAAATTTCTGCAGTTCCTCTAATGCTGCTATCAGCTATCTACTGTCTTTTTTTTTTTTTTTTTTTTTAGAGGCAGATCCAGTTCTTTGTTCTCTCCACTGGTCACTCCACTGTATTCCACAGTATATTGCCTTGAAAATTCTTTTGTCCCCTTCATCCGACTCAAGACAGAAATCTGGATTGAATTTTTAACAAATCTGGATTGGATTAATAAAAAAAATGAATATATGTGCTTGGATGGCAGGATATTTATAATTTTCCAACTTAGCCAAATTTACCCTGCTGTACCATGAACCTCCACATTGATGCAAAGATCTATGTTGTGAGACTGGATGTGTGATTTCCACAGATATGCCCAGTTTGCTGTATAATGTTCATTTCATAAATGAGGGCCATATAAAGTTCAGCTGCCAAATGCAAATTCAATACTTAAATCTGAAAGTTCACAATTCAATCTCATATTATGAAGTGTATATTGATTCCATTGTTTAATCCATATTGAGAGTCACAAGTGTGGATGTTAGATTCACTAATGAGGTTGAAAAAAATTACTTATACTTTCACGCATTTATTTTCTAAATTAACATTGGAAATATCACTCCTACTTCTATTATAAAAATGTTCTGATAAGTTGCATTAAAAAACAGCAATATTGAAGAGAGTACATAATTTTAACGATGAAAATGCACACATATATTTTATTGTTGGGTCGCTGGGGATGGTAGGTAGCATAGCATTTTCAAATATAATACTTTGCATGCAGTTTTTTTTTCCAAGTACAAACAGGCCCTTGCATTACCATGCAAAATGCTTCCATGCAACCTTCAAACCTACCAAAACGTTTTTATTTACAATGGGGCTTGAAATTCTCTGAAACCCTTTAAGACTTTTTTATTTCAGCATATTTGTACTTTCCTCTGTACATAAATCTTAAACTCGGTTGGTGGACTTCCTGATCCAAATTTCTATTAGATTTAGATCCTGACATTGACTTGGTCATTCCAAGACATTTAGTAGACCGAGTTGTACGTTTAGGTTAATTGTCTTGCTGCATGACCCACTCTCACAATTGCTTGTTCCATCAATAATAGCAAAGTGTCTTGGAACAGATACAGTACATGCTCAAAGCATGATGAGACCACATTTGTTATTTAGATCCTGAGATCTGCTCTGACTATTACAGGCCTTGTTCTTGGAGTTACTTTTGTTGGATGACTGAAGTAAACTAACTCGTAAATTTGGAAAAACTAGAGATTTTAGTGTGAGATTAGCAGATAAATGACAATCAGAATTTCAGTTTTCATTCAGTAAAATTTAACGGTAGATTCGCTGTTCTTATCAACCTAGACTTGTGACTGTCAGGTGACTCTTGTTGTCAATGTGTACCCGATCAAAATGATTGATTAAAAATATCCCTGTATGTCTACTCATAGTTCAAAATAGTGTTTCCTCTGTGATGCCTGCATTTCTTTAGTAAAAAGAAAAAACCAACATGAAGATGAGCGTGCTTTATATGGGAGAAAAGCAAGCCGTGTTATTTAATTTAAGACTATCTGCTCCAATACTTTTGCTTACTTATAAATTAAGCCTCCAAAGGTGCCATGTTCCAAGTTTAACCTTTTTAGCTATAGATGCATCAGCAAAGATCAGGAAACAAAAGCTTTAAAAAAAATAAAAAAATAAAAGAAGAAAAAAGTTTTTCAAATAATTCTGAATCTGGAATATATTGAGGACTCTTAAAAGTGGATTGTCAAAACTATCTGGGTTTTCTATAAACAAACAATTCGCAGTGTGTAGCAAAAACAAATGAAATATGGAATTAAAATCAAATAATTAATTATTTTAAATAAAAATTTGACTGTGGCCAAAAAATAAATTATTTAATAAAATAAAAATATGAACAATTATTCTTCAAATTTTTCTTGCTGGCCTTGAAAAAAAAATGTGTTGCTCATGTTTCTGACTCAAAAAAATACATTTTACTCTACATACTCAGTTTCCAAAGGTAGTTCTGGTTTAAAGCCCTTAGTGTGTACCTGAATGTACCAGATGGCCACATATGGTCAGTTGTAAAACCACAATCACATTCATAAGATTATATATTCCAGTCATTGTTCTATAATAAAATTATAGTGAACTATTTTGATTTTTATAGCTGGATGGTTTTTTTTACTTAATTTAAACTTTCCCAAATCTCACCTATGTGGAAAAGACTGTGTTTGTGTGTTTACACACCTGAATTTTGAGAAAAGCTTTCCAAAGAGTGATTGCAGTGGCATCAGAAAAATGAGCACTGCCATACCCGCCAAGCACGAAGGTCCAATCTCCTGCCATAAAAGGCCAACAACAGCTGCAGCTTGCAGTGGACCCACCCACAGAAAGTGCAAGAAAATTGTCACCTGAAGAAAGAAGAACTCATTAAAAAAAAAAAAAAGTTAAACATACACTGGCAATAAAAAGCCTGCACTCCCTGTTGCAATGCCATGTTTTTGTGATATAAAAAAAGAGACACAAATAATTTCACAATTTTTTTCACTATTAATGTGAACTATAATCTGTACAATCCAATTAAAATAATACACAATATTTTTCTGTTGGATTTTCTCTACCTGGCTGCTATTATATATTTCACTTGGCTGTCAAGTTGCATTGAGTAAATGCACCATGAAAAATATTTTTTGTGCACGTCTGCATTTCAGGCTGCAAAGCAACAAAGTGTGAATATTTTAAAGAGGTATTTCTTTTCTATACCTACTGTAAATGTCCATCAAACTTATAACCATCAAACTTATGACCTATTAATAGTTTACTTTAGCATGTGTTTGGCATTAACAGGAACTAGTCAGGATTAGAGGCAAACAGTTTTTTGGGAATCCCACGGATCATGGGATGGGAGTCAACTTTACTATTAATCACGTGATTGGGATGGTACAGGATAAAAAAGTTAATAGGAGCAGACGGGAGGGGGGGAACCAACCAAGAGGACAAAAAAACAAAACAAAACAAACAAAAATAAAAACGGAGGACAGCCGTTTTGTATGTTTCTTTCAATAAGCCTACACTGTAACGGAAGTGAAAAGAACTATACAGCCCAGAAGCCAACAGTGCTTCCAGCCAGTGCTTTCTGCCGAAATTTAAAAAAGAGCAGTGCAGTATGTGAAATGTGGAGGTAATGCATTTATGCACTTTTGTTTGTTGAGGACCGTTCTCTTGCTTGGTGCAGCTTTTTGTTTAGGCAATTAAAAAAAATAAATTGTGTCTATGTCACTATTTAAAGGAAACAAATGCTAAATAAATTAGTAAAATGCAACTTTATATGTTATGTATGGGTTTATTTATACGGTAGGCATAGTGTGACGCATGTACTGTTTTCTTGGGGTTTTTTGTCTTTTTTTGTAACTGACCTCCAAAAGAGCTAGAAACGGGGACTTAGCAGCTGGTCCTCCATAGAAAATCCATAGGGACCACAGTCCATGTATTATTTATGTTTTGTGCCCTTTACTGAAGGTTTTTTTTTGTTTTCTTTTTGGATATTAATAAATGCCTCTCTACATTACCACAGATTAATTGTTTATGTTGCCATATCTTTTGAAATAAAACTGCAGAACACAGAGACTAAACAAAAAAATGGGGAGATCAAATCAAGTTCAGTGTATTGCCTAAAGACTAAAAGAAGCAAAAAAAAATGGGAGCAGTAAAGGAGCAGGAGTCATTCTGAATGGGAGCGGGATGGGAGTGGGAGTAATTTTACCAGGAGTGGGATGGGACAGAATTGTTTTTTTTTTTTTACTCTGGCCTGGGATTGGGATGGGACAAGATTTTTTTCTGTGGGAGTGGGTGGGGACAGGAGTGAAAATCCACTCCCGTGTCACCCTCTAGTCAGGATTACTTCACTAGCTGTGTGGCTTGCTGCTGCACCTGGAAAACAGTTTATGACGAGTACTCAAATGTCTCTACTAAGAGCCATAAACTTAACAGAGAATTTTCAAAAGTGGAGACAGTTAAGAGCAGAAAAGTATTTAAAGACTAATGCACATTAGTAAATTTCTTTCAAAATGAGTAAGCAATGAGCTTCTACTTAAGTCAGCTAACAACATGACAACTTGCGATTGACAAACTGCTTGTAAGCTTCCATATTCTTGAAGGCTCTAAATTTTTGTAAGGTGTACGTGTTCACCCCAAACATTAGTAGGTGTACACAGGTACACAGATACACTATATGGGTAAAAGTATATGGATGCTTGACCATAACACTCGTATGTGTTTCTTAATGGCTGGACTCCAGATTCCGTTCATCTTGGCTGTTATAATAAATTTCTCACTTCTGGGAAACTTCACTAGATTTTAGAGTGCAGCTGTGGGGATTTGTGATCATTCATCCACAAGAGCATTATTAAGGTCAGGCAATGATGTCAGGCGGGACAGCTGGGGCAGTTGGCATTCTAGCTTAAATGTGTTCAGTGGGGTTGAGGTCAGTGTGCTCTGTGCAAGCAACTCATGTTCTCCCACTCAATCGTTGGTGAGGCATGCCTTCATGAAGCTCCCTGTGTGCACAGGAAGGGATGGTCAGGCTGGAACAGGTTCAAGTCTCTTAGTTCTTGTGAAGGTAAACTGCAACCCAACAGCAGAAGAGGACATTCTGCACAATAGTGTGCTTTCAACTTTGTAGCACCAACTTTATGAAGAACCTTCAAATGGGTCTGATAGTCAAGTGTCCTTAAACTTTTGTCCATATAGTGTAGTTCAAAGGGTCATCATTCAAAATCAGTGACTTAAGTTCCAAGTTCTTGCTCGTCATTGTTTTGACGCTAGCGAATATGTGTCGAAGGTGTCAGTGTCTCTTCCATGCAGAAGGACATACTATCTCACCATAACTCAAACTTTTGTGCTTTGCATGCTCCTTATACTTGTCAAACACTAGAAGAAACCCTAGAAGAAATCAGTACTTGCCAGAAATTTCTGCAGTTCCTCTAATGCTGCTATCAGCTATCTACTGTTTTGTTTTTGTTCTACTGTGTGCCGACAGTAAGGCTTATATAGCGTCGCTAGGGACATTTGCAAGGGCAATTGTTTTAAGTCCAGACTTTTCAAGATTTTAAGGCCAAAACATGTTTTGAATTATTATAGGGACCATATAATTACTACCATCAGGGTAGATAGATAAATAGATAGATGGATATGGATAGATAGATAGATAGATGGATGGATATGGATAGATAGATAGATGGATGGATGGATATGGATAGGTAGGTGGATGGATAGATGGATAGATAGATAGATAGATAGATAGATAGATAGATAGATAGATAGATAGATAGATAGATAGATAGATAGATAGGTAGATAGATAGGTAGATAGATAGGTAGATAGATAGGTAGGTAGATAGATAAAAATCGGCTCTGAAGCGTCTCTGGTTCAAGGAACCTAACCCATAAGGCACTATTATGTGGCTAGCCACTGCTCCAAGTGTGTGTACTCATTGTTTACGTGGGTGTGCTGCTCACTTTGCATGGCTAAATGCAGGGCTTTATTTCCCTTGAGGGATTAATACAGTATATGTCCATCAATTACTCAAACACCAAGCAGCCCATTTCAAAACAATTAAATTTCCAAGAATGCTTCTAAAGTGGCTATGAAAAGAAAGGTAGCATTATATATAAAATTTTAAAAAGTTACATACCTCATCAAATTTGTAGACGTCATTAGACAAAAGGTTGACAGTCTGTCCTGTGGTGGTCTTTCCCATTGCAACACTATTAAGGCTCAAGGCCTGAGAGAAAAAACAATAAGATTCCTTCATGGCATTATGTTTAATATATAGACAATATAAGATGACCATTCATTTAGAACAGAAGGTATTTCTGTCTTTTCTTAAAATAAAACTCAAATAGACACTAAGAAACACACCTTTTTGTAAATCATGTGGCACATGGCGATGCGAAATTTCATGCCAGCTCTTTGGACATGGAAGAAATAAATGTGGTGCATTAGTGCAAGGCCCAGTGTGCAGACAGACACGCCAGCAGCATAGCCATAGGCTTCATAAAGTGCATCCATGTCATTGGGATCATAGTTTTCAAAGTATTGGATAAGCTTGCCCAGAAATACTGGCTGTATCAACTTGATGACTTCCTGAAAGGGAAAAAAAAACAATATCTTTTTAACCTGTTAAATATGACATATAGATCCTGAAAGTGTTGAGTCAATTAAATAATGTCAGGGATATTCAAAGTTTCAGAATGATTGAGGAAGGAATATACAGTCAGGTCCACACACATTTGTAGGTTGATGGCTACTGTTATTTTTGCTGTCTACCACAGCATACTGGAATTAAAATGAAACACTATTTTTATGTGAGAATACTTGCATCCATCCATCCATATGCAGAAGTGCTTTATCCTACAAGGGTTGTAGGGCTTCACCCAAATCAGCTCGTCAATCCATCGCAGGGCCAACACACACCCAGCCATTCACATACATTGTGGCAATTTGGAATAGCCAGTTGACCTAATATGCATAATTTTGGACTGTGGGAAGCAACCAGATTATCCTGAGGAAACCCATGCAAGCTCAGGGAGAACATGCAAACTCTATACAAAAAACATCCATGCTGAGCTCAGGACTCAAAACCAGGACCCTCTTTCTGTAAGACGGATGTGCAAACCACTGAGTCACCATGGTGCACCCTAGTATTTACATCCAGATCAAACAAATGACAGGACATTATAAACAAAACAGCACACAGAATCTGTTTGTGACTCCTAGTTTATGTGTAATCATTGCAAGACTATATGGAAACTGCACTAAAAAATAAAGCTTATTAGCAGTGAGCTAATGAATAAAGAAGAAAACAGCTGCTTTTTAAAGCTTCATTTATCGTCTCAGCTCTGATATACTGTATTTACATGTTCTTAGCACACCATATAAAGAAAAGTGAATTTTTTCTCAAGTTGATATTTATGCCTGAGAATAATTGCAGCAGAGGACTAATATAAAAATTATACATGACAGACTTTCTACAGTTGAAACTGTGGATGAACAGGGCTCGAAATTCCTTCATAAGTGATTGCGCAACACAAGTGAAATTTGCCAGATGCAAATCAAAGTTGCCACAAGATTGCGCCTGTCGCAAGTGCCGAAATCAACCAGGGCATGAATAACTTTTCATTATTACATTTACTGATCAAAACAAAACCATTTTTAGGGCTTTCAACTTAAGCCGACGGTACTTCTGGCTACTGGAGTCCTGTCGCCTCTATTTTCACTTTTGCTTTCAAAAGAAAATAATCCACATATTTGCTACATGCAACACGCCTCTTGCCATCTCACGCATGTATTATATAATAGATTTATAATAGTATTTCTAAATATAAATGGTTCTGGTGTCGGCGTACTTACTGCTCAAGCTGCTTTTCACAACAGACACAGCAAACAAGCATCTCAGATCCGTTCCCCTGGATTTAGAGAGAGCTACACCAATTTGTGCCAAGATCTCTGCACGTTGCTTTGGGATGTATTACAGGGGATGTATAGAAAATATATATAAACTATGCAGTAATCTACTGAGTTTACTGCTGTATTTTATTATTCACCTTCACCAGAATCACTAATTCAACATGGATTTCCCACATAATAATACTGATATATTATGGGATTTTCTCTTATCACTGCGAGTCGGAAATTTGATCTAGTCTTTTACACACATCCAAAACTGATAATAAATTCCCAGGTTTAAATTATTTAATACCTCTTTCAGGTAATTATGCTCCAATCTGACATGGAATGAATGCATCATGGAGGAAGGCGTGGGTTTTTACACACAGTTCTGTGCTCAACTATCTCAAACACACATCCATGTTTTAGCTACAAACCAATAGTGCAGGTTGAAATAGCAGCTGATCATCAAGCTAAAACTGAGCTCAGAGCGGACATGACCAGCTTATGCTGGAAAACACAATTAATTCAGCCGGACCCACTGAACTTGATACAATCAAATATAACAATAAAGGTAAGGCGCAAGCTATTTTGTTTTGACGCAAGTAACTTTTGCTGGCAGCTTGCATCATGTGCAAGCTATTTTTTCAAAGAATTTCAAGCCCTGATAAATGAAATGAATGGTCAATGAAGATACTTTCATAAGGCCTGGTGCGAATCTATGCGTCTTAGCTGTCCAGGTTAATGGGGCCTTTGGTCCTGTAAGGGAAAAGTCATAAAGCTATAGCATACAGAATACCGTAATTCTAAACAATCATCTACTGCAAACTTCATGCAACAGTTTTGCCCAAGCATGCAAATCGTCAAATTTAATAATTGACTCAAAGGTATTAAAAGCACTTTTTTCTAGCAATATAGCACTTAGTGTTTGTAAGCAGCAGGGTCTTTTTCACTATTCCTTGTAAAAATTTTCCAGATCTTAAAATAGGAAGAATATCTTCCTTCTTCAAATTCATTTTACTATTTTTTAACCGGATTTGGAATTTATAATACTGCCCACAGTCACATTCCACTAAAGCAATCAGTTTATTCTCATTTTTCACATAAAATACTGTATGTTGGTTGGTGCATCACATCAAAATAAAAAAAGATCCAACTTGTCTTAATTCATCCAAAACGACTATCAAATTCCTCTAGTTTTACCAGAAGTAAGATGGCCAGAAAATCAAAAGTCAGTGTTAAAATGAAAGAAAGGGCTACTGCATGCATGGAGACAGCCTAGGCATTCTGTGGTCTAAACAAAAGCTTGATACAGCCAGCTATTAGACTGATGCATGCTTTGAGCCATACAGATAACTGTCCAAGGCCAAGACAGGAGAAAAACATGATAAAGGACAAAACATCATGGTCCATGAAACAGATGAAAAAAAACATGCACTCAATTTAATTTAATTTTGTTGCATTAAAAATAAATAGCCATAAAAAAATAATTATATTCATTAAGAAAGAGGCATGGTGACATAGTGTTTTTGCACATCAGCCACACAGAAAGAAGGTTCTGGGTTTGAGTACCAGGCCCGGGCTTGGGCTTTGTAGAGTTTGCCTGTTCTCCCCGTGCTTGGGTGAGTGATGATATCCATGAACAAATTCTCATGGAAAAACAGTAAACAATACAGGACATTGAGGGGGTGTTGACCCCAGTCCTTTTTGGAGGCCACCCCTCATTGTGCAAATACACCACCCTGAGACTCTGCCAGGTGTGATTACATACAGCTAATTATACATTTCCTGAACTCAAGAAAAGTGTGGTTCAGAAGAAACTCAAGGATATGTATGTTCGACATGGGGGTAATTGAGGAGTCGCACAGCCACTGAAGAAGCCTGGTGGTCTTGGTGCCAAAGGATGACAGGTCTATCTATTTATGTCGACTTTGGAAAAAAGTCAACAGTGTCTAAATTAAGCACATGCCCCATGCCTCATGCTGATGAGAAATACAAACAGGCTTTTTTCCATGCTTTGTGTGAAGGCCTGCTGTTGTATTCATCAGACTTCATTATCTTTTGTTGTGAACACTGATGTATCGGATAGAGGTCAGGGTGCTGTTTAGTTCTAGGTTGTGAAGGGGAAACAGTTCCCAGTGCTTAGATGAACAACAGCAAAATCAAGAAAGAGTGTCTGGCCATTGAGTGGGCTTCATCTCAATTATAATGTAATCTAATGGTGGTTCACGGTGCAGACAAACATGGATTCTTTGAAAACTGTGAGGTCCCGCCGTAGGACAGAGGTCATTTCTGTTCCTCATCCCCACCGGAGGATAAAATCGGGGCCGCTTATATTGTCCAGATTGCCAGATCGTCTTGGGCCGTCATTAAATGAGCGCTCGCGTCTTCACGGAGAGAGCTTGGGCCGTCATAGAGAGAGGACGTATCTCATTGTACGCACGACGATCCAGCCGTTATTTCCATAGTGTTACTGTTCCAAGTTTTCTGTGTTCCTAATAAAGGATCCTTGTTTGCACTCTTTTCTGATCTTATCGTCCCTGTCCTGCATTTGGGTTCTTGGTACCGGCATAAGAAAAACAACCCAAGACTTTTCTAACTTACTGATATACAGAATGGAATGCTTAGCCTGGAATGCTTAGCCTGCAACAACAGAATGAACCTGGGATAATCCTGCTCTTTTTACACTGGAGGTATTTGGTGCCAAACTCTTTACCACCTTGTTGCTGTTGGTGCTGTGAACAGTTGGCTCTAAAAGCCCTGCTCCTCCGTTATTACTGACTGGAATCGCACAAAACCTTGCAGTCTAAAACTAGATGCCCTGATGAACAATTCTATGGATTTTTAAATTGTGAAACAAATGACAAAAGTGGAGCTCCTCATGAAGTCTTTTGAATTGAGTTTAATTATTGCACTGATGTTTCCCAGAAAAACCAGTAAAAGCACTGCAAACTGCTTGTTCGCCAAAAATAATCTATCCTACTGATCTACAGATTCTGTGACGAGAATTTTAGCTATGCAAGGGCAGTAATGTGTGCATTTCTGGCAAAAAGGGTGAGTCACTAATTTGAAAAGAAATTAAAAATAAACCCAATAAAAACAATCATTTAAATTTGTTGTTTGTTTTGTTGCTGTCCTGGTAAAAGTGGTGCGTTTTCTTTCCTTCTCATCCCGCTCATTTCATCATGTGATAAGTTACTAATGGACAGCCAGTGACATCCAAGTTGATCAGTTTTTATATGAGCACCCTACTGAAAAATATTATTTTATTTTGTTGTAGTTTGGATGTTTTTCAGTAAAAGGAAACCTTTAAAAATATTTAGAACAAAAACTGCTTGATTATGCTATGAATAGACATGAATATGTAATATAGGATCAAGAATTTTTCAGTACATTGATGATAAAGTATAATATGTTTGTCTCATTTTTGTTTAATTTGGCTTACTTTGTATATTTTAGGGGCTTGTGTGGAAATCTTATGATGTTTTAAGTAATTTTTCTGTAGGCAGATAAAAGTTCTAAAGCTTCACAAGCTTTCCAGCAACAGTGCATGCTTGCTAGGTTAGACCAGGGTTAGGCTTCCTGTAGCGAACTGTCCCTTCCTTAATTTGTGCATACATTAACACTGGGCACCAAGTGGGACATCTGTTTTTAGTAGGTAGGAGGCAGACTCCACCCTTGTATTTTTTGCTTGTAGCTAGAGCAGTCTCGTTTATCTTCCTTATTGCCTAAGACAGCTTGCGGACTTTTTGTCCATCCTTCCTCTGGATTTAACATTGTTTCACAGATTAAGTAATGCTGGAATGTTTTCCTTTCTCCAACTATAATCTAAATTTCTATTTCAACCAAAAGGTTCTATTTTGGTCCCATTAAAGTGCTTCTAATAACTTTTTGGCTTGTATATATAGTCTTTAGTGAACTGTAGGCATGTGGTAAATCTTTCTGCTTGTGACTTTGCCATTAACACAAGTGTTATACATTGTTCCTCTCATAGTAGACCCATGAACATTGACCAGTGAAAGGGAGGCCTTTCGCTTCTGATAATAAATTTCCCTGGGTTCATTTATGACCTTGTGAAATATTAGAAGCCTTTCCCTTGGCACAATGTTTGTTGGTGGTCCTATGTACTGGGAATCCAAAGGTTTAAGTGGGGACAGTATTGAGAACCAGTACTATGTTGGAACTTTTGCTACTCATAGACATGCAATACTAGAACATTTTTTTCATTAAATAAAAAAGTACAATATTTTTGTCCCTCTATCTTCCTTTTAGACTTTTGTAGTAATAGATCACATAAGTAAGAGAATATCAATAGCACAAATCCCAAAGTATCCAAGGCACAACTACACTGCCTAATAGAGGTAAATGCTAGTTCTGGACCACAACTTAAATGATTACAGAAGGATGAACAGACATAGTTACTATATCCCTCCACATCTGATGCTGTTCTGGTTTATATTTAAACAGATCTATAGAAAATTCTAAGGGGTTGCAAACTTTTAAACATGATAGACATTTGGTTCCAATAAAAAGTAGGGGGATATAAAAAGTGCTATAATTCCTACACAGTTCACTTGATTTAGAAGTAGATACCTTAAATGCAAGCTAAAGGTCTTTATTTTCTTTTTGTAGCATTTGAACTCATTCATATTTGATGTCAACCTCAGTATACCATGGTAGGCAGTAAGGGCGGACAAGCTGGCCAAAAGATACTATAATTCTTTTGAGGGTAAAGTCAGGATTCATAATTTGAATCACAATACTCCCTCACTTCTCTTAAAAATGTAATTACAACCACAATAGAAATGGTGTTGATTTTCTGCTATTTGTCCCTAATTAAAAGACGATAGGGCGGCGCGGTGGCGCAGTGGTTAGCACGTCCGCCTCACAGCCAGAAGGTCCTGGGTTCGATTCCCAGCTCGGGCGTTTCTGTGTGGAGTTTGCATGTTCTCCCTGTGCTTGCGTGG
>JAOUQZ010000012.1:77258-90635 GCA_028564935.1 Neosilurus hyrtlii | reverse complement strand
CTCCACCCCCCCCCCCCCCCACACACACACACACACACACACACACACACACACACACACACACACACATATACATACATACACACACAGAGATACATACATATATATGTATATGTGACTCTAAGAAGTATCTATATCCAATATCTATATACCAATATCTATATAAACATACAAAATGAATCCTGTCAGTGAGTAAAATGTATGGTATTATCAATATGATAAACAGTAGATATATAAATGTAGATACAAAATGCAATTGTGTAACAGTGGATGTTGTTGTACAGTTTAATGGCCACAGGTAGGAATGATTTCCTGTGTCCTTCAGTGGTACATTTAGGTGGTAGAAGTCTCTTACTGAACGGGCTCCTGTGACTGATCAGCAGGTTATGAAGCGGGTGGAAAGTGTTGTTGAATATTTTGTTTATTTTTGACAACATTCCACTCTCCGACACAACCGTCAGAGAGTCCAGCTCCATCCCCACAATGGTACTGGCCTTGCGGATCAGTTTGTTCCTGCTACCCCAGCATGCCTGCTACCCCAGCATGCAACAGCATACAGGATCGCGCTGGCACAACAGACTCATAAAACATCCTGAGCAGTGTTCGACAGATGTTTAATGACCTTAACCGCCTTAAAAAATAGAGATGGTTCTGGTAGTGTTCTTAACCCAGTCCAGTTTAATGTCAACATGAACTCCAAGGTATTTGTAATCCTCCACCATTTCCATATTGATGCTGCAGATGAGTCAGCTCATACCATGTGATAAAGGAATCCACACCAGCATGATATTCTGTCTCATCAACACCACTAATACATATGACTACAGCAGAGCCATCAGAAAACTTCTTAAGATGTCTCTGTGCAGTAGCTTGTCAGTTGTGTTGAGAGTGAAGGAAAAAGGGGAAAGGACAGTCGCTTGTGGTGCTCTGGTATTGCTGACCACTGTGTCTGACACGCAGTGTTGCAGGCGCACATACTGTGGTCTATCGGTGAAGTAGTCCACAATCCAGGACACAAGAGAGTCATACACCTGCATCGCTGTCAGCTTCTCACCCAGGAGGGTTGGCCTGATGGTGTTGAATGCACTGGAAAAGTAAAAAAACATGACCCTCACAGTGCTTGCCGGCTGGTCCAGGTGGGTGTAGACACGGTTTAGCAGGTAGATGGTGTCCTCTACTCTGAGACGAGGCTGGTTAGCGAATTGAAGGGGGTCCATAGGTGGTCTAACCATGGGTCAGAGTTGATCTAGTATAAGTCTCTCAAGGGTCTTCATGACATAAGAAGTCAGTGCCATGGGGCTATAATCCTGGGAGCCACTGGGACGCGGGGTCTTTGGTACAGGAACAAGGCATGACATCTTCCACCACACTGGGACCCTCTGTAGACTTAGGCTCATCATGAAGATGTAATGTAAGACTTCACAGAGTTGGAGGGCACAGGCTTTAAGGACACGGGGGCTCACCCCATGCCTTGCCTGAGTGTAGTCTTCTCAGCTGTTTCTCAACCTGATTATAGGTGAAGTTGACAGGTGGGGGGGGTACTGTCAGGTCCATCACAGGAGGCAGAGGTGCAGTAAGGGGAGGGAAGGAGAAAGGGTGGTTTGGCAGGGGGTTCCAGGCTTGCTCCGGACGAGTTAGAAGGGGGCTGAGCAGTAGCCGCAGTTTCAAATCTGTTAAAAAACATATTCACCTCATTGGCCCTGTCCTTACTGCCCTCAGCTCCCCTGCTGTTGGATGGCCATTAACCATTGATGGTCTTCATACCAAACCTCTCTCATGTTGTTATGTTGGAGTTTCCAACAAGTAATTGTCCTTAGCCTCTTTGATCTTGACTCTCAGTAAACTTTGAATCGTTCTCACCTCTTCTTTGTTAACAGCCCTGAATGCCCTCTTCTTGTCATCTTTTGTCACCCACGGCTTGTTATTTGGGTAACAATAATCTGTCTGTGCTGTGACAATGATATCGGTACAGAAATTTATGTACTGTAAAATACACTCAGTTAGCCCATCAATGTCCTTACTGTGGGGCTTCCAGAGTGCTTGCCAGTCTGTCACTTCAAAGCAATCCTGTAATTTCTCCAAGGCCTCTTCCGACCATCTCCTAACAGTCCTTGTAGTCACAGACTGCCCTATTCACAACAAGCACATAGCATGAAGAAAGATGAATTAAGTTGTGGTCTGATCTCCCCAGTGAGGGGAGGGGGATAACAATAGGCATCGTAAGTATTTGCATTGAGCAGGTCTAAAGTTCTCTCCTCTCTGGTGGGACAGTCCACGTACTGCACAAAGTTTGTCAGTATTGTGTCCATGGTGACATGGTTAAAGTCATCTGAGATCACAATGAAAGCACTCGGGTTCTGGTTCTGTAACTGGGCTTTGGTGGCATGAACAGTGTCACATGCAGAAGTGGGGCTGGCAGAAGGAGGAACATAAACAGCCACTAACTTTCCTAGGCAATTAATATGGTCTGAGTCCAACAGCACACAGTTCAATGTCCAGTCCACAACTCTGCTCTTTGATGGTTATGTGGGCCCCTCTCCTTTCCGCGTACCGCTCATGGTGCAGTTTCTCTCGGCCCGGACAGTGTGAAATCCCGCTATGAATATGTTGCCATCGGGAAAATTCTGATGCAGCCATGTCTCCATGAAGCACATGAAACTACACTCCAGATACTCCCTCTAGAGGCTAGAGCTGTCAGTTCGTCCATCTTATTCGCCAGTGACCTCCCGTTCCCCAATAAGTCTGTGGGTCCGGCCGGCTTCAGGTCGATCAGCTGATCCCTGGAGTAAACAAAGCATGTGGCATGTAGTCCCAACTCTCCATGAAAGTAAAAGTTCCGCAGAGAGAAAAAGTACAAACTCTCTCTTAACCCACATCTTAAGAGGCAACTACTTATGAACAATAAAACAATAAATACAAGAAAAAAAAAGTTAAAGTATGAAAAAAGTACAAGAAAGGTTGCATGCCATTAAGGCATGCGCACTGTACTATGTAAAGGGGAAAACACTGCTGGCAGATGTTTCATAAGATTGGTTCACTGGCCTTAGGTTTCTGTCAAAAAAGGGATAGGAAAATTACAACAGATGTTCTTTCAGAGCTATTAACTGGAGACCCAGAAAAAAAGCATTTACTTGGTAGATGCCATCAGTAACCATGAGCCTTAACAACTGTGCCACCATGGCCCCACTTATGATGTGCTAATGAAAAATCAAGCACCCTTTCAACAGTATGTGAAAGACAATGTGCTGAGTGACTTACCACCAAAGAAATCCTGAGCCAAGCATACCAAAAAAGCTAAAGCTACTGAACAAAGCAGCCCAGTTACCAAGCCACAACAAGCTATACATTTTTGATGCTTTCCTGGATGCAGAGGGTGTGTTCAAGGTGGGGCCATGCTGCTCATCCTTTCCTAACTTATTCAAGCAACTAGCAGCCATAATTTAAAATCTACTACAAAAGAGTAAAATGTCAGGGTAAAGGCATTACCAACAATGGAATTTGGTCCAATGATTATTGGCTCTATGGATTGAGCAAAGCACTTGTAGCCTACGGCAGTGCTTGAAAGTAGTTGTATAAGCATAATCCAACCATAAAATGAATTGTGTTTTTTCCACTAGCATACTTCTTAGTTGTTGGAAGTGTAAATAACCAAAGAGTTCTGTATAATAGGCCAGTGTCTGCTGGTGTTTGTTGTCTTGTTGAAAAAGTTTGGTGTGTAATGGTCCTTAAATTCCTTTTTTAAATCAGTTTACATCATATATAGAGGCACAATCTCTTATAGTGAGGTATTTCCATGTTTTTGTCAAGCTGTATCTTGTTTAATAGAAAACAATAAATGCACCATTCACAAATGTGATTAGATAAAACTCAAGCTATTATGTTATATGAGGGACTTACAGTAGCTCTTCTATGGGATCATACCATCAATGAGCCTTGAACACCCATGACACTCTTGACTCGTAATTCATTATACAATTCCAACTTCTTCTATTGCTCCATTGTAATGATAAAGATAATGGATAAGATGTTGAAATGTTTGTACAGTTTGGTGAACCTTTGCCCAGATGCTCTTTTTTTTAATTCCCACTCATGTTACCGACCTGTTGCCAATTCACCAAATTAGCTGCTGTGACGGTGAGTTTGTGATATCCTAGTGTTAATGCCTGTCTCATGTTCTTCTCTGCTCTCTCCCTACTCAGTCTAGCTGATTCCTCCTGCACAACGGTGATTGCCGGCCCCGCCCCGATCATCCCCACCCGATCACCATCACAGACCTGGACATAAGTCCCGCACTTCTCCGGCTCCTGTGCCAGATCGTCTTGTGCCGTCACAGTGTTCACGTCTCTCATCGCATGCTACTATTCTGCTCACAGTACCTACACGGTCTTAGTACTGGGTTCTCACTCTGTCCTCGATAAAAGGAACCTTGCTTTTTCGCCTATACCTGTGTCTGTCCTGCTTTTGGGTCCATCTGCCTTACCTCAGTGTAACATTACGATCTGGCCTGACATGAACCAAGCGGACAGGGATTCGATCAGCCAGGCCCTGAGCGCTCAGGAACAACTCGTTAGGTCCCATGAGTCCCAGCTAGCCACCATAGCCACCGTAGCCACCGGAGTGCAGGAACTCGCGGACCGCCAGGACCGTTTTCAAAGCAACATTTGGGCACAGGTGAGCCAGCTGAGTTCACAGCTAGGTCAACTCACTTTTCTTTTTTTTTTGACTATCATGTTATTTCATTTTTTTAGTTATCTAAAAAGTTGTATTGATTGAGATTTTTTTATCTTTTCATTTATTTTAAATTCTTAATTGCTTTTTTGGGCTTTTAGGAAAAAATAAATTCCCTCCTAATTTTATTATTTCTAACTTTATATCCTTGTCTGAGTCCTTTTTCCATCCACCTCACAGTGCCTGGCTACAACTACCTATAACTGCTGCCAAATATTTGTCCAGCTGTTTTTATTTTTCAGTACCACCTATGTTTGTTGTTCCTGTCCCAGCTTTTCTGGGATGTGTTGCTGATATTAAATTAAAGGTCATATTTTTCATGAAATAGTAAAATGTCTCACTTTGAACACTGGATATGTATTTTGTTGTATTGTGAATAAAATGTGGGTTTATGAGATTTGCAAATGATTGCGTAATCTTTTTACTTTAAATAGTGTGCCAACTGTTTGGTCTTTGTGGTTTTACATGGAAACATAAACTGTGGTTCATAATGACATGTTTTATACTCATTCTGATGTTTTGGTATGCACTATATAGTATACAGAAGAAAAAAAAACAAAGACATTCTCTAACTCTCATGACTTATTCGCAGAGCTGCTTAGTCCAATTGAGGTCACGGGCAGGCCGAAGCTGACACTAGGCAAAGGAGGGGTACACCCTTCACCAGATCATCATAGGGCCATCACACACAACCTACAGGAATATTAGCCAGGCAGGGCACTGATGTCAAGTGAGTAGTGTCAGAGTTGACATTCCAGTGTACCCTAAAATTGTCACAATTACAACAGCCATTTTGCATGTCTTTGGACTGTTGGAGGAAAACGGAGTACCTGGAGGAAACACAAAGAAACTCCTGAGCCCGGAAATCAAACCCAGGATCTTCTTTCTGTGAGCCAAACATAATAACCACTACACCAGCATGCCGCCCCAAATGAAGATATGGTTTATTTTTCCATTTTTACAGTTTGGTAGTGATGACGGAACCTGCTCCAAGTGATTAGGTTAAAACATATGTAGATAGCTGACTATCATACCTATAGGTGCCCATTCCAAAACAAGCAAAGGAGGGACTAACAGCATCCACTCTTCTTTTAAGGCAGTAGTGTCAGAGTTCAGTATTGTTCAGTGGGGTCGTCATGCAAACTCTGTATTCCCCTTGGGGCGTAAGAGCTGAGAGAACACATAGGTCAATTGCTGGTTTTATGGATTTCAACTCCCACTATGCTTAGTACAACAGCGTACTTAAAAAAAAATCGTGTAACTGCACGACTGGCAGTCCTTAAGGAAGACTAATTGGGTTGTAATTATTTAACAACTTAATTTCTCTCCTTTATGATTATTAATGTTATTTTGCTTGCTTGTTTGCAAACATCTTCTGTTCTGAGGTTACTAGTGAGAAAATCCTTTATGTTTGCTGTTATGTATCTTTGTTTCCCTGCCTGTTTTTTTAAAATTTTATTTTATTATTAAATGTATTAGTTATGTATCAGTGTCCAGACCTGCCCTTTTGTGCTCCTCAGCACCCAATACGGCCGATGAATTGGTGTGCCCAAAATTAATGCCAGATTTTGTCCAACGTGGCCCCCAACCTGCTAATGAATTTGCCACCCCGATTGAGATTTTAAAAAGAATGGTGTGAAAACATCCAGCAAGCCTCAGCCTCATCCTGTCCAACTGAAGCAAAAACACCATGGAATTTTTTTTTGCTGTGATCAAGCCTAAAGGTGGTCAAACTAAATATTATACATTATATATATATATTATTGAATTGATCAGGGTGTACTCTGCCTTTGCACAGTATCAATTGAGATAGGCTCCAGCAAGCCTATTATTATCAAGCCGTTCGACAAATGAACGTGTGAGATAACCTTGAAAATTGCACACCACCCCACAAATCTACTAGAACAGATGGTCATAAGAAACACAAGGCTTAAGACTTGGTTACATATCCTTTGTCTGCAGTAACTGCAAACTGTTAACCCACTGACATCAACTCACTTTTTCATTTTACTTTATTCTGCCACTTTTTTCAGCTGTTGTCTACTACTTGTTTCAGCTCTTTGGAAGTAGAAATATGGGCGCCCAAAGCAGAAAGCTTCATCATAGATGTCATACTGAGCTGCATTTGATTTTTGCCAAATTTAAAGTTTGGAATGAAAGTTTTTTGTTTAATCAAAACAGAATAGTTTTAATCATACCCCCAGTCCTTTAGGTCCCTGTTCCATAGGAAGGAACATTTAAGAAGTGTTTTTGTATTTCTGGCCAGTATTCTCATCTCTGTGCAGGACTTCTGAAACTATGCTAGAGTGGCCATTTGGTTCCTGGTCACCTGGACACCATCCAGCATGGTTGCACCTCCTTATCCCACCTACTGCGGCTGTGAGCTTTCTCCACACCATCCTCAGCGAGATTTATTTGACACTAGATTTATCAAACAGCTATTTGCAGATTCCCTTAACTGCCATATTGTGAGAGAAAATGGCCTTTCCCACTCTGTTTAGTATATACCAATTCGTTACACTTTTGGGTTGTTGGTGACACTTCAGTGCCTCATAAGCAAAATTCTTTCCATTCATAGTGTATACACCACTGCCTACATGGACAATTTTATAGTCAAGAGTAATGATTACAGCATGATTTACAATATCTGAAAGCTGTCCAAGAGCCTCAAAAAGGTGGCCAATTGAGTGGGTGGAAGTATGGTATCTGGGGCCTCTATTTTGGTCATGGGCAGGTGCCTTCCCAATGCCAAGCCTTGGATGGAGCCATGCAAACAGGCTTTTAGGTGGGTGAAAGCAGCTTTGTGTGGTGGCCGGCTGTTGCATCTGCCTGACTGTTGTCTCCCTTTTGTCCAGCAGACAGATGCATCGAACAGAGGGCTGGGAACCATTTTGTCCTAGTGATGGTGGAGGTGGAGGATCGCGCCGTGCTGTACAGCAAAATTAAGTATGAGTGCCTGGCCATTAAGTGGGTGGTCCTCACCCTCTGGTATTACCGACTGTGGCACTCTTTCAGCCCCTGCTCGGATCAAGCCCTGATCCAATGGTTCCATTGCATGAAGAATGCCAATGCTCATATCACTCTAGCAAAGATTAATATCTTGCCTTACAGCCAATTTAAACTTAAAGTGGTCCATATGCCAGGCACAGGAGTGCTGACGGTGGTCGGCTGATTATCTCTCCTACTCGAGTCAGGCATCGGGTGTGTTTAGGAGCAACTGCATGGTCAAACCAGATAATTGGTATTCCAGTTTTGCTATGGAGATGTACAAAACAGCACATTAGCTTACTGTAAGAAGAAGCTTTTATTTTTCAAATAAATATTAGTGCAATGTAATTATTTTCTCTGTATATCCCAGCTTGTTAGAAAGCTGGAGTCAGAGCAGCCTCAGCCATGATCAGTGCCTCAGGAAAATAAAAGATTAAGGGGATTGGTGTAGCTATGACCTAATGGTTAGAGAAGTAGGTTTGGGACCTAAGGGTCACTGGTTCAAGTCCCGAACCAGCAGGAAAAATGTGTGGTGGCGGGGGATTGAGCTGCACACCTTCCCATCCTCCACCTTCATGGCTGAAGTGCCCTTGAGCACTGAGCATGGCACGTAACCCCCAACTGCTTACCAGACACTGCAGTGTGTGTCGGCCCATCGCTCCGTGCGCAGGGCCAAAATTTCTCTTGTGGGATTAATAGAGTATATCAAAAAAAATAAAAAAAACTTTTGTCTCCTTATTAGAACAGTTGTGCAACAGTACCAGATAAAATCAAACTCGAATACTATTCATTTGATGGTGTATTGGTTTAAAATGTATACAAGTTGGAGAAAAACCTACCTTATATGAATCCATAATTTGGATAGTGACTTCTACTGATCACATCACTATGTCAACATGTAACTAGTGGTACTGATCAGTTGCGTGAATGTTCCAGCTACAGAAAGAACCATTTAGTATGAAGCCATGAGCCCAGTTATATTTGACTTACCTGCATTATGCTTAGCTAGGTATTTGTCTTTGTACTGTTTCTTCTTCTTGCCAAACCAAGTACAGCTGGCCTGCTGCTCCTGCTTGGTTTTCTCCATTGCTAAGCAGGCCACACGCCTAGAAGAGACACAATAAACCTAAAATTACCTTATATACCTTAAATACCTTCTTGCATGAAAAAAATATATGCATACTTTTCAAACTAAAATGCTGGAACCAACATCATACATTAGAAAAATAACAAATCCGTGTTTATTTAAGTTTTTTTTAATGTAACATGGATCTGTACATGACTATAAATGTAAAAATAATGTTGTCATATTGCTGTTATTTCTTTCCTTAACTTCACTGGATAACATAAATGCCATCTGGAAACTGCAATAACCTATTGGACATCACAAAACCAGAAAAAACACCACTATGTATTTTAGGGAAATAAAGCTTACCTGTTGTCTAGAAACCTCATTTTTTAAAACCTTAATATGAAACTGTGCATTTTTTATGATAACAAACATAATAATATTATCAGTACAAAGAAGCTATACATGGTTACACAACATACTACTTGCTCTATAGTGCCCCATGCACCTTTTCTTACGAATGCGTGCTTAAATAATTTTCAAACTGGTGCTACCGTGGATAAAGAACAGAATCAACCCCTTCTTGCAATTTTGCTGCTTTGCAGCCTCAAATGAAGACACACCAAAATGTTTCTTCTCCAGCTGTATTTACTGAATGCAACTTATAACAGGCAAGTGAAAAATATAATAGTAGCAGTTTAGGTAAAAAATTAAAATAAAGAATCAATCATTAAGATGGTTAAACCTAAACACATAAATTAACATAGGGCTATAAAAAGCACGTGAAATGCATCATGTGTAAACAAAAAGACAGGGCAACTGGCACAAACAAAGACAGTGCAGTACCAACTAGTACCCAAAGATTGCAGTGGAATGGTGATCAGTCAGAGTGTGTGTGTGTATGTGTGTGTGTGTGTGTGTGTGTGTGTGTGTGTGTGTGTGTGTGTGTGTGTGTGTGTGATGTTAGTCCAATCCTTTAGGGTTGAACTGCCGAATGGCATGGGGAAGAAACTGTTAAAGTCTTTTTGTAAGTGCTTCAGTACCTTTTTCCAGATGGCACAGGGATGAAGAGTTTGTATGAGGGGTGTGTGGGGTCATCCACAGTGCTAGTTGCTTTGAATGCTGTGTGTGGTAAAAATGTCCATGATAGAGAACATAGATCTTTTTAGTTGTTCTCACTATCCACTGTAATATCTGATATGGTACAATTCCCAAACCAGGCCATAACGCAGCTACTCAGGAGGCTCTCAATAGTCCATTCATTCATTCATTCATTCATTCATTTTCTAAGCCGCTTAATCCTAATTAGGGTTTTGGGGAGGCAGGCGCCCATCTCAGCCGACTCTGAAGCAGATGTGCTAACCACTGCGCCACCGTGCTGCCAGCTGTAAAAAGTTGTGAGGATTAAAGATGGGTTTTCCTCAGCCTTCTTAGAAAGCAGGAATGTTGCTGGGCTTTCTTGACTATGGAGTTGGTTTTGAGGGACCAGATGAAGTTCACCGATGAGGTTCTCCCCTAATTTTAGCCTTATCCGATTCCCCACCTGTCAAGTATTGCCTTCCCTATCACACGACCACCACCTAGGAAGGGGCATAAGCATGCACATGCCCTCTCCGTGACATGCAATGCTACCACCCGCCTCTTTACAAACTGCAGCGCATGCGTATTAGGAGGTGGCCTTAAGTGAGCATCCCTCACCAATAAGCTCCCATTGACTCCTGGTCACGGATGACTGTGATACACCCCCCCCCCCCCCCCCCCCCCCCCCCCTCTCCAAACTGTTGGTATTATAATGTATCTTTTACTTGGCTGTTATAAGTTGCATTGAAGAATATTTTGTGTGAGTGTTCATTTCAAGCTGCAAAGCAATAAAATGTGATCATTTTGAATGTTTTGTTCTCTACCAAATACAATGTGTTAAGTAAATTATCTATTACATGACAGTTTAATAGCACCCACTATTCTCAAATTCAAATACTGTTTATTGCAAAATTCCTTTATCAACCAAATGACACTCTCGGGGAAATACATTTGTATTGATCCTAGCACAATTTCACTAAAATGCTCTGTTCAGCTCTATGCAGTGTAGTAAATGGATGATGGATGGATGGATTGATTGATGGATGGAATAATGGATAGATGAGTAGGAACAGTAGGCAGGCAGAAAGATATACAACTTTACTGATTCCAAAGAAAATTTAGGAAGAGCCATTTAAGTACGAGTAGCATTTAAAAATAATAATAATAATGATGATAAACATAAGCTCCTGCCACACAGACAGATCAAGTCCCAGTTTGCAGATGAAAAATGGTTCAGTAAACTTGACACCACTTTGGGTTTGTGGCATAGGAAACTCGGTGTGGTTTAATAGACACTGCAGATGTAACACCTGTAGGGAGATACTGTTTCCTCTCTTTCATGTGCAGATCTGTGCACCTCAACATCACACCAATCAGTATTCTCAAGAAAAAAGGTCAGTATTTTTAGTTGCTGCCAGTATTTTTCGAATGATCCCTGTTTTCTCCAACATTACATAATTTGTGATTACCATCATAATTATAGACATAAAGAAACCAAAAATAATATTAATACTGCAAACTATTAACCAGAAATTCAAAAGATTCTATAAATCATTTATACCGATACGATATATACATATAACAATATAGCAAATCTTCTGTAAGCTCAAAGAATAAATTAAAAAGTAAAAAAACGACTTAAATAGTAAGCATTAATCTGGTCATGTCATGTCATTTTCTAAACCGCTTAATCCTAATTAGGGTCGCGGGGAGGCTGGCGCCCATCTCAGCCGACTCTGGGCGAGGGCAGAGTGCAGGTTTACCATCAAGTCACTAATTTGATTGGATCAATTTTATCCTCTCAACTGGACTCTCGGACATTGGGCTCTGAACACACATTTTGGTGAGACATATCCACCAAATAAATCAGATAAATCTGCAGTTGTTAAAATTAAACTCAAAACAAGCCTTCATGTAAAAGCAGGCTTAAGTAAGTGTATGCAGCAGAGGGTTTGTGTACACCAAAATAAGTTTGTTTACATTGAAGGGGTTTTAAAAAATGACTTTTTAATGGTTGACTGTACAAATTGTGTACTTTTACATCAAAGGAGCAACAAACAGAAACGTGCTATATCATATAACGTGCCATATCGTGCCACTTATATCAGAGCTTTGTGAAAAAAAAAAAAAGAAAAAAGAAAACTTTATTCTTTGAAGGCATCCAGAAATGAGTCAAATTAGTCCTCTGTCATAGCTCAGTTAAGCTTCTGCATGTATGGTGCTGCCACGCATGGTAGGAATTGCATTCCATCTCAGAGGAATGAAGTGCGGCACTGCCAGAAGAACATCATTTGTATGCCAGAAGGAGAAGCAGGTGTGATCTAGGTATGCTTCTACCATAAGCAAGCTGTGCATGTGCAAGAAGGGTGGATATGACAGAACATCCCACTCCCCACCCCCAACCACCACTTCACATGCTGATTTCTATAATACATGGGCCTATGGGCAGGGAAACTGACACAGTCTTAGCTGTAGTATCTCGCACTGGTGTGCATGCAGAGGCTGGTGTTGAAACAGGGGAATGAGCCAGCACTGGTGTGGGTGCAGGAGCTGCTCGGAAAAACAAAGGCAAGGAGCCACTTGAAAGCAGAAACAAGGAGCCACTCTTAAAAAAAAAAAAAAAAAAAGGCAAGGAGTCACCTGAAAACAGAGGCAAGGAACTGCTTGGAAACACAAGTGAGGAAAGCCTCTTTAAGACAGAGGCAAGAAGCCACAAAAAACAGAGGCAGGAAGCAACTCAGAGACAGAAGCAGTCTGCAACAGAGGCACAATCACCCACAATCACAATCACAGCCAACTTTTGGTGCACAATCAGTTACGAGAACACTATCGGCAATGGAAGAACAATCAGCTATGAGAGCAATGACAGCTATGGGAGTGCTATCAGCTACAAAGGCGTGTTTGTAAAAGCTCTCGTCAAGAAGAGGAGTGTGGTCAGGAACAGGAGTGCTGTCAAGAACAAAAGTGCAACCAGAAACAGAAGCACAGTCACATCAAAAACAAGACCTAGTGGCAGGCACTGGGACAGATGGAGGAATTGGGACAGGAACAGACCCAAGAGTGGGAACAGGTGTATAGATATGAGTGGACATAGGAGCAGCATGAGGAGGGGACACAAGAGCAGAGTGAGGGGCGGGCACAGGGACAAGAGCAGATTGGGAAGTAGGTTCAGTAGCAGGGACAGAGGCAGGGACAAGAGGACAGAGTAAAACATGATCAGGATGGCAGTGATTCTAACATAAATTTCCCATCTGGCAAATTCATCATGGTACAAAATGAAAACGAAAAGGTCCTAGTGCTGAAAATCTGAGTCCAAGTCCTGAACTAAATACAGCCCGCAAAGGATCTCACCTTTGTCCACAGAATCCCAAAAGTCTGGGGAGTCCATAAGTTCATACCTATATAAGGTAAGTCCTTATAAGGTGAGTCCATAAGTCTATATATATATATATATATATATATATATATATATATATATACACACACACACACACACACACACACACACACAC
>JAOUQZ010000012.1:54331-64537 GCA_028564935.1 Neosilurus hyrtlii | reverse complement strand
ATTATATTCGGGCACCAAGAAAAAACTACCGGGCACCAAAAAATGAAAAATCACAAAAACAAGGTTGCCCGACCGGGAACTAAGGCTCCAGAAGATTTTTCGAGCCCTGGGGACCTTCATTTCTAAAAGAAATACAAAATTAACTTTTATCTGAAAAAAGGGCTTTGGACCACAGAGCAACAGTCCACGTATTTTTGTCCTTAGTCTGGGTAAGACGACTCTGACATTGTCTCTGGTCAAAGATGGTGGTTTGATGCAAGGAATGCCACAGTTGAAGCCCATGTCCTGGATATGTCTGTGGCTCTTGATGCACTCAAGCAGCAGTTCACTTCTTGTGAATCTCCCCGAAATTCAACTTTCCATTAATGTGCTTGGAACAGCCAGCTTCTTTTGCAATGAACTTTTGTGCCGTACCCTCCTTGTGCAAGTTGTCAATGATGTCTCCCGGACAAATGTCAAATCCGCAGTCTTTCCCATGGTTGTGTGGTCTACTGATCCACACTGACAGGCCATTAAAAGGCCCAGAAAACCTTTTCAAGTGTTTTGAGTTAATTTTCTGATTAGCGTGTGACACCATGAGTCTCCAATATTGTCCCTTTTTACAATACCGTGTTTCCCCAATAATAAGACACTTATTTTTTTTATTCGGTTCAAAAAACACCATAGGGCTTATTTTCGGGGTAGGTTTTATTTTTTTAACATTAAAATTGAATTTAATTTCAATAAACAGGTAAGTGAGTCCTCCACAATTGCTTTCTTGTACTCAGCGGTGTAGCTCTTCCTTTTTGAACTCATGTCTGGGATTAAAACAGACAGGATAATACCTGATGACTGTCCCCAAGTCCTGCTTTAACCCCATCATGCCCCTCAGTCCTGCTTTATAATACTTTACTTACCGTTTTGTTCCCTTAACTTCCTCTTTTTCTGTCTGTAAATAGCGCTGGCGCGCGTGCATTCATAAAAAATGAGGGGAAGATGCGGACAAAATTTGGATTTAGCTAGGTCTTATTATCGGGGTAGGGCTTATTTTGGACCGTCCTGCTGAAGTAAGGGTAGATCTTATTATCAGGGAAACACGGTATTATAATTTTCCGAGATACAAAATTAAAGGAAATAAACACTTGAAATATATCAGTCTGTGCAATGAATCTATATAATATACAAAGTTTCACATTTTTTAACTGAATTACTAAAATAAATCAAATTTTGGATGACATTCTAATTTATTGAGATGCACTAGTGTAAGTGAATATATTAATTAAGCAGTGAGGTCCAAACGTCCCTCACCCCAATCACTTTTTCCAGCTTTTCTGGGGGGGGACACAGAGGCATTCCCAGACCAGCCGAGAGACATAGTCCCTCCAGCATGTTTTGGGTCAACACCGGGGTCTCTTTCCAGTTGGACATGCCCTAAACACCACACAAACTCCTTCCAGACGGCTGAGCTCCCATGGCCGAGATTTTGCATTGGCGACAGTTCAGGCTGCAGCATGTTTGGCATGCAGGTACCTGTCTGCTGCCTCGTGACTCAACCCAATAGGCCCCCTTCTTCAGCTTGACAGCCCCCCTCATCAAAGGTGTCCACCACCGAGTTCGGGGTTGCTGTCATGAGAGGCACCGATGACCTTCTGGCTACCATTATGTAATAAATAATGGAAGTACAGAACATGGCCAGATCCCCGGCCTCCTTTGGGATGTGGAGTAACTCTGCTGAAGGTGGGAGTTGAAGGCCCTTCTGACGGAAGACTATGCCAAACGTACCCAGGAGACCCTGACTACATGTTTGGTCTCCCAGGTCTGGAGAGCGGCCTCGGAGGCAGCTCACCTCCAGATGGTGATCGGATAACAGCTCAGCTCCTCTCGTCACCTTAGTGTCCAGAATATGTGACCGTAGGTCCAAAGACATGACTACAAAGTTGATCATTGAAGTGCAGCCTATGGTGTCCTGGTGCCAAGCGCACTTATGGACACCCTTATGTTCGAACATGGTGTTCGTGATGGACAAACCAAAGACCAACAACAAAACACCATTCAGATTCAGATCAGATTGGCTGTACTTACCAATCACACCCTTTCAGGTCCCACTGTCACTACCCACATGGGCGTTGAAGTCTCCCAGGATGACGAGGGAGTCCCCAGGGGAAACCCTCTAGCATACCCCCTAAGGATTCAAAAAAGTGTGGGTTCTCAACTGTCATTTGGTGCATAAGTACAAACAACAGTCAGGGCCCATCCCCACCTGAAGACAAAGAGAGGCTACCCTTTCGTCCACTGGGGAGAACCCCGCACCAAGACGAGGGGCAACAAGGATGCCCACGCCGGCTCGCCGCCTGTCCCCATGAGCAACACCAGCCCCTCTCTTGATGGGTGGTTCCAGAGCCCAAGCTATATGTCAAGGTGAGTCTGACTATATCTAGTCGGTATCTCTCAAATCCATGCACCAGCTCAGGCTTCTTCCCAGCCAGAGAGATGACATTCCATGTCCCTAGAGCCAGAGTCAGTAGCAGAGGATCGGTCTGACAGAACCCATGCCTTCATAACATGCATAACTGAATTATTGTTTTTCGTTACACACACACACACACACACACACACACACACACACACACACACACACATAGTAGCTGTGGCAAAACAGGTGGTGATAAATCAAAGAATCAAAGCATATATGCCTTAACTATAACCATTATTGTGGGGGCTAAGCCAAGCTCTATCAATCAATCCAGGTGAGCCGTATCACAGAAATTCAAAATTTATAACTAACAGACAAAACCCACTTCACACAACTGTACCAACAAAAACAACAGGAGTGTAGAATGATATTAAATACATCTATAACCATATATGAGTGAATAGTAATAGTATTATTCAGAATAGTGAGTAATCATAACAATATTAAGAAGAAGAGAATTAAATGAATATCAAGAAAGAAAAGTAAGACTTTTATTATAATTATAATAATACTAAGAGAAAGAGGAAAAAGGAAAGAAGAATTGAATAATAAGACTAAGGATTCAGTTTTAAATATTATAATAAGAAAAATATAATGTGAATAAACACACAGGCATAATACTGTAACTGCAATATTCAACCTCATGATTCATAAATCAATCCTAATTACTAGTTTGATGAACAGAACGGTTACTTAACTGATTTAGTCACCAACCTTTCTCATCTAATGAGAGAAATTAGATTTTTTTTTTTAGCGCTAGTGTGTGGGAGAGAGAGGGTTAAGTGTTTCACGGGTATGGGAGGGGGAAGAGCAGGTGAGCGTGTGTGTGTGTGTGTGTGTGTGTGTGTGTGTGAGAGAGAGAGAGAGAGAGAGAGAGAGAGAGATTTGTTGATTTGTCAGATGAAAGAGGAATACACTGGTATCTGTCTGACTAGGTGTCTGTCTGACTTTCCTGCAGTATCGGGTATGAACTGTTTTGCAGGTATGGGAGGGAGGAAGGGATGAGAGGTGAGAAGGGCATGCTTTTTAAAGTGCCAGCCTGCTGCATGTGTGTTGGGGTGTAGAGTGAAAATTATGCCAAGATAATCTTCTGTTCTGTGCCACTCTGCTGATGACATCACATACTCTAGCGCAGAACATTCCACACAATAGACACCTATTAAGAATACACAAACAGACTCAGAAATCCTTATGACACTTGATCAAAGATTAAAAGATAAAAAGCCATTTTGACTGTCGAAATGACATTGAGTGATTACATTTTAAAAGTTCGACCAAATTTCTATGTGAAAGTATGGCTTCTTCATGAGGCGTCAAAGTGAGATGAGTTTTATGACTGTCGACCCCTTCCCATTCATTTCAACGGGATTTTTTTGGGTGGTTTTTGGTTAATAGTGTCGCCATGGAAACGCGAAACACCAATAAGAGTAAGAGCACACTTCATGATACCGAGACACACATTGTAGTATATACATTGTGTGGATGCACGTTGCCGTTCGGGCTGCATTACGTGCAATGGAAGAAGAAGAATAAAAAGAAGAAAAATAAAGAGCCCATTTTTCTGGGTGAATAGTAATATGTGTCTCCTCTTAAGCACTGCAACATAATTAAAAGAGCCAGCAGTAAAATATTTTGAGAATTCTGTAGTATTAAGGGGCTTTTTTGCCTCTAACGGCACTGGTGAATATACTAGGAACCTAAAATATGCCAGGAACCTAAAACTAAATCATTATTCTATCTTCCCACAGAACAAATATCTGAGGTCAAAATAAACCAAAAGGTGGTCAGGTTGCAGAATTGCTTTGAGTGCACTGACTGGGACACATTCAGGGAGGCAGCCACCTATGATCAGCACGTCTACACAAGTGAATACACTAACTGACATGACCGGATACATAGAATAGAATTGAATAATTTTATTGCCATGTAACGTGTACAACAAAATTAAAGTGCCATCCAATCAGTGCATTTAAAAAAGCATATAAAAAAAGATGAATAAATAATACAAACAAGTATGCATTTAACATTTCTGCACAGATCTCTTAAAAACATGTATTAAAATGTCATGAACTTGCAGTAGTGTGGCAGCTGCAGTGGGATTAAAAACTGTTCTTGAGTGTATTTGTCCTTGTTTCGAGGAGCAGATCAAAAAGTGAGTGACCCTGGTGAGAAATGTCCCTTATGATGTTCTGTGCCTTCTTGAGGCACCGGGAACCGTACAGCTCCTCTAGTGTGGGGAGAGGGCAGCCAACGACCCTCTGTGCAGTTTTTATGACCCTCTGGAGAGCTTTACTCTGGGCCACTGTGCAGCTGCTGTACCACACGCATATACAATATGTCATGACGCTCTTAATGGAGTGCCGATAAAAGGACACCAGCAGTCTCTTGGAGATGTTTTTTTCCCTGAGAATGCTCATGAAGTGCGGACTCTGCTGGGCCTTCAAGGTGTTCATGCCCCAGGTCGGGTCCTCCTCAAGATGGACTTCCAGGATGCGGAAGGTCACCACTCTCTCCACACAGTCCCCGTTAATGTAGATTTTCTTCCTCCTGAAGTTGATGATGATCAACCTTTTTTTATGTTAAGGAGCAGACTGTTCTCCCTACACCACACTGTCAGCCACTCAATCTCCTCTCTGTAGGCGTCCTTACTGTCCTTATTGCCCACAACCGTGGTGTCGTCAGCAAATTTGACGATGGTGTTGCTGTCGTGAGTGGGGGTGCAGTCATGGGTGTACAGGGTATAGAGTAGAGGGTTCAGCACACAGCCCTCTGGGGAGCCAGCGCTAAGGCTCGTGGGCTGTGGATGTATGTAGGCCCACTCTCACCCTCTATCTGCGACCAGACAGGAAGCTCCTGATCCATGTACAGGTGGAGGGTGGAAGACCCAGGTCTCTTTGCGCCTCACCTCACGCTCCTCTATTGGGAGTGTGAAGCTGCTACTGGCCACAGGGTGAAGTGTGGCTGCGTCTGGTTGCTCCACCTCGAAGTGGCCAAAAAAGAGGTTCAGCTCCTCTGCCAGTGAGGCTTCCCCTTCAGCAGCTCCGAGGTTGGTCCAGTAATGAGTGTAGTGCTTGCTGTCCTGGTGGTCTTCAATCCTCCTCCTGTAGTTCAACTTGGCCTCTCTGATGCCTCTCTTTAGGTTAGCTCGGGGCACGCTGTAAAGGGCCCTGTCACCAGACCTGAAGGCGATGTTCCTCTCCTTCAACAGCCAGTGGACCTTCCAGTTCATTCATGGCTTCTGGTTGTCGTTCGTGTGTTTGTAATTGTAAGAGTAGTTCTCCGAGGGGGACATATGCAGGGATTAGATGCAGGGAGACATGTGGTCAGACAGGTCCAGGTGAGGTAGTGGCCTGGCTCTGTATGCTAGCTTTATGTTAGAGTAGACCTTGTCTAGTGTACTGGCTACTCTAGTAGCACACTTCACATGCTGATGGAATTTGGGGAGCACTGACTTTGAATCTGTGTGAATAAAGTCCCCTGCTAGGATGTGCATAGCATCAGGGTACATGCTCTGCTGACTGCTAATGCTGCCATATAAATGTCTGATAGCAGAGTTAGCATTGGCATCCGGGGGAATGTAAATAGCTGTAATCTGTGACCATATTAAACTCCCTCGGGAGTTAAGATAAATGGGCCTGCATTTAACAGTCACAGATCTGGGACGCAGTGGCTGTCAACAGTCACTTTGTTAGTATACCAGTATACCGGAGTCCCTTGTCCAGTCATGAAGCTGTGTTGTGTTGCCTGCTAACTCGATAGCAAAGTCCGGAAGAATGGATGAATCCAGGTCTCTGTGATCAGAAAAAGGCAACTATCTTTCATATTGTTATAAGTCGCAACCTGTAGCCTCAGTTCGTCCATCTAGTTGGTGAGTGATCTGGCGTTCGTCAGAAAAAGGCTGGGAAGCAATGGTCTGTGTGGCCGCCACCATAGCCTAGCTAGCGCGTCAGTCCTGCAGCCTAGCTTCTGCTTCCTCTCCCTGCACCACCTTCTCCTCTTCACCACGGGGATGGTAATCCATGGAGAGCCGGGACTCCTCACTTTGTCCACTGGGATCTTATGTGAGTGGAGAAATTCGGCTGTAACACTCCATTCGTAGCAAACCCCAATATTAAGGAGATTGTGCTGGTTGTAGATGTCATTCGCCCAACAGAATGTACACAGGACTAGAAATAACACGTACCCAAACAGCCAAATAAAGCACCGTCCAGAAAAACACTGAGCCGCTGCAACACTGTGCGCCACAATCTGGCCTCAATAATCAATATTATTATTATTATTGTTAAAGAAGTTTATTTAGGATATTACTGCAATAAAGACTGTAACCACATGCGCGAACCAAAACATATGGCTGACAGCTGAAGTCCATGCCTGGCTCAGAGACAGAGATGCCTGCAGGTCCAGAGGTGGAGGAGCTCTCAATTCAGCCAGTGCTCAGCTTTCCAAGGCCATCAGGAAAGTTAAAAGGCAGTAAGTACACAAGGTCCACAACCAGTTCTGTGATACTAATGATACCAGACACATGTGACAGGGCATCTAGTCTCTGACTGATGAAGTGTATGCATGATTTGAAGCGCTCAACAACACAAAACCACTAAAATCCTCATCAATCTAGGAGAAGCATAAGCTCTGTCTGACCCCAGCTGAAGTGAGGACAGTTTTTGTCCCAATTAATCCCAGAAGTGTTTATCAGGGTTGAGATGAGGGCTCTGTGCAGGCCACTTGATTTCTTTCACACTAACTCTGGGAAACGATGTCTTTGTGGACCTCGCTTTTTTCACAAGGAACCTGTCAGGCTGGAACAAGTTCATCACCATTTCTTTTGTGTGAATGTTGGGACTGCGTGACTACACAAGCCTATTAATTCCCGTTGCAGTCCAATATCCAATATGGCCACCACAGCTGCCATTTTTAATTCGCATCCTGCGCACTAATTTAAAAACACCATCAAAGATCATCACCAGTTTTGATAAAGATGTTGGGACTGTGCAACTACGCAATTCAGTTTTAATTGAAGTGTGTTATTCAATATGGCCACAAAAGCTGTCCTCTGGAATTTGTGCGCTTTACGCATTAACTTAAAAAAATCCACCACCGATCATCACCATTTTTGGTGTTTTTAGACTAGGCATTCCTTTTATAATGTGGTGCATGGGCTAAGAGGTATTGTACACAAATACCCCATTAAACACTAAGGGTGAAAAAAACACTAAGAGTGACTTCTCTTAACAGTATCACTACATGTTTAAATATTTAAGTGTCTACAAACAATAAGATGGACAATTTCTTTTTACTACTTTTATAAGAAATGTGTGGAGAACAGTAAGAAGATGAACTGGGTTTAAAGGGTTAAACATCCACACTGATGTAACTTACATAGAATATATAACCCATTTGTGTTAACCCTGCAGAGTTTGTGACATTATGCAGAGTATCTCATTATTAAGAGATTTCTTACACACACACACACACACACACACACACACACACACACACACAATTGTTTTGGTCAATTTAAAATTGAAAGGGCCTCACAGTGGCATTTACAACAGTTGAGATAACCAGGCACAGCTTATTTCATGCACATTAAACAATCTCTTGGTATTTTAACTCATTATTTTAATATAATAATACAAAGTTATTAAAGCAACAAACAACAATATTAAGGCTGCAGTACTGAGTGAGTTACAAACTGATTTAAAAAGGTGAACAGTCTTACCTTGACATCACGATGAATAACATTGTTGTCATGGCAATAGCGCAGTGCTTCTAAAATCTGACGCATGTAGTGGCTGAAAGTGGTGGGAGAGATAAAGAGAGGATGAATTTGAAACTGTACAGATATTTTCAATTTAGAATTAACCAGCTGACAAAGAGGGATTTTGCTACATACCTGGCAACAGCCTCACTATAGACAAAACCTGCATCTGCCCTCTTCACAATCTCAAAACATAGATCTGCACCATCCATACTACAAGCCGAACAGAAATAAAAGGTTAAAAAGGCATTGTTACACACTTTATGGCAATAACCATAATACACATAACACACACACACACACTTACAATTCAAAAACCATGTAGAGCATTCCATCTGAGCTGTAGGTTTCTAGAAGTTCGACAATGTGAGGATGCTTCAGCATGTGACAGATACTAGCCTCTCTCTTCAGGTCTATACAGAAAAAAAAAATAGATCAGTTTATTCATTCGTTTTTCTGAACCGCTTAATCCTACTGTGACCACAGGGAGGTTGGAGCCCATCTTAACCAACTCTGAGCGAAGACGGGGTTCACCCTGAGGAGCTTGTCAATCCATTGCAAGACATGCAACATACACACAACCATTCACATTGGGAGCAACTTGGAACCGCCTGGATCCTCATACGCTTTCTTCTCTTCCTGGATGTGCTCTGGCACCTCAGATTGTCGCTTTTTGGGTCGGATCATTGGCGTTTGGGGCGTTTTTACACGCCCAAATAAATCGACTTGTATCTATGACATTTTTATGGGGAGCAGACGGCGCGTAATCCAGGTTCCTACATCCGGGACACGGGAGTCTGAGTATGGCGGCGAACGAACGGACTTTTATTGACTTACCTGCAAATGTCCGTTCCAGCTAGTGATCGGTGTGTTGTGGTGTGTGTGAGTTCGCTCTGTTTGACGTGTCTGTGTGCTACCAAATGATTTCGAATACAGTAGTTCAGTTTTTGAAGACGGGAATCGGGTGCCCGGTCGGGCATGTTGTACTCTGCATTGTATTGATTTTTGGTGCCCCTGTCGTCGGACATTCGGGCACCTGATTTTTCGAGCCCTGCTTCATTTATGATGTATTTTATTTCCTATCAAATCTGTATAAGACAGATCAGTAATTTGTTGAAGCAGTGTATGCAATGCTTTTAAAAATAACAGACCTGTGGTTACTTATATGATCGATATATACCTTCTTTACTCGTGCCATTACATAGTACATACTACTGTGAATGAGTATAAAAACATGCAGTCATGGAGCAGGGTACACTCATGTTTCAGCATGGTATTCTAAAACTCTTTAAGAACTTTAAAAGATTCTTCTAGTAATACAGTGTTTATGCTCTGCTAGCAGAACACACAGAGCTCACCTGACCTGCCTCTGCCATGGTTAAAGATCTGGAACATAAACTCTAAAAATATAATTTTAGTTTGCTTTTGTTATGTTCATGCATAGTATACACTAAAACACTGAAACACAAAGCTAAATGCTCATCTAGCAGAGTGCACAGGGCTCACCTGAGCTGCAACTGCTATGGATACAATATGTGAAAATACTACTACAAATAACTACAAACTATTAAAATGTTGATTAAGTAAACTAACTAACAGGCTTCATATAATGATCAGAAACACAAATTCGATACAATGGCAAGAAATGGCAACTTAAATGTGACCTGACAAAACTGTTTCCACTCAATTAGCCCACAATGACAAAGCCATGTCCGCTTTTTTTTAACCCATTCATTCATTCATTCATTCATTCATCTTCTTCCACTTCTTCTGGGGTCGGGTCACGGGGGCAGCAGCCTAAGCAGTGAGGTCCAGACATCCCTCCCCCAGCCACTTCCTCCAGCTCTTCCGGGGGGACGCCAAGAGACATAGTTCCTCCAGTGTGTTCTGGGTCAGCCCCGGGGTCTCCTCCCGGTTGGACACCAGAGAGGCGTTCGGGAGGCATTCTAATCAGATGCCCGAGCCACCTCAACTGGCTCCTCTCAACGCAAAGGAG
>JAOUQZ010000012.1:35906-46023 GCA_028564935.1 Neosilurus hyrtlii | reverse complement strand
GACAGTATATATAAACATATCATAAGTAATGACAGTATATATAAACATATCATAAGTAATGACAGTATACATAAACAGTACCCTTCTCCCTACCTTTGTACCCAGGTGTGGAGCCCGCTCAGGTTCAGGAACGAGTAGAGAACCATTTGAAGAGTCTTCTCATCAAACACTTCGACCCACAAAAAGCAGATTCTATTTTCACAGTAGAGGGAGAGGTATGATATTGTTTCAAACAATCATCTACGATTAATTGTTTTCCTGAATAAATGAAGGGCTGAGAAGCACAGTGGTCTAATCCACCAAAAAGTTAATGAGATAAAGTGATATCTTGACAGATGTGGACAAGGTCTACCCATGCCGGAATGGTCCCTTCATCTTCCTGATGACCTTGAATCATATCGTGAACATTATCCCTGATTTGTTTTTTATTTTTATTTTGCGACAAATTTCATGTCATTTTTTTCCAAAACCACTTCCTGTTGGTTACACCACTCTCAGCCCTTCATATGCTGCTATTTTTATATATCTCAGCGTTCGGGGTTTACTATAGCTTTTCCAGAAAATTAGAATTCTTTATTCAAACTGACAGAAGTACAAAGAAAAGATTTTCAATATTTTTACTGAAAACATTTAGTGTATTTTGTAAATATAAGCAAATATTGAATCTGAAGTTTTCAGCAAAGTTAACAAAAGTTGAAACAGAATTAAAGCAAGATGGGAAAGTTTACAGAATATTCCAGTAACAGTCCTGAAGCAGAGCTCCCGCTAACATACTGCCTTGTGGGGAATCCCTGCACTGTTTTGTGCCTCCTGCATACATTAAATGACCAATTAAAATAAAGAATTGCGCATAGCCCTAATTCGGACAATCAGCAGTATCTGCTTTTTATAACATGGGAATTGCCCCCTTCTCAGCCACACACATGTTATAATCGGTTATCATAACAGTTCCTAGATCCTGTTTATTTAGTTCATAATGCCTGCACATCAGCAAACCATATTGCTGTATACAAAGCCATAAACAAACCCACATGCAGCACTTCCCTGAAAACGTCTTGTATGTTGATGAGAGAGGATTTCCCTGCAGTATCAACAAATGCACGTGATTGGAGGGGTGTGTTTAGTGCCGTTTTCTTTTATAGCTGGTAGAGATGTGAAATTTCAGTTCGGTTTGGACAAGGACATAACACGGACAGCCACGTTAAGTCGTGACTAAACATTAACATGGATCTAACCGTGCTTCTGGGGGAGAGAGTACAAGTAAAGAGTATTTGCTGCTTTAACTCGGCGCAGTATTAGCTCAGGTGGTTAGGAGACGCGCAGGTGCATGAGCGAGTATTTTTAACCCACAGACTCAAGTTCGAAACCGACCTCGCTTATTGTAAGTGTCTAACAGTTTCGAAATTTTGTTTATTTGCTTTTGTGTATAATTTGTCTTGGTGCAAGACACACAGATATGGCAAACGTTTAAACTTTTTTGAACAACCAAGTGGAGCATCAGATTTCGCTCTTAATCAGATTTATAGTCTTGACGAATCTGCAGAAGTCAAACAAAGAAAAGTGGCACATGGTTATCAGTGGGAACAATCACAAGATCCAGAATCAGAGGGAACGAGTGATTTTAAAAAATGGAGAGAATAACATGAGTCTTGAAAATGAAAGTGCAAAACCCAACATCCATGAACACGTGAAGTATGAGCTGGACACGTGACGTATGAGCCGGACACGTGACGTATGAGCCGGACACGTGACGTATGAGCCGGACACGTGGCGTGTGAGCCGGACTCGTGACGTGTGAGCCGGACACGTGACGTATGAGCCGGACACGCGACGTATGAGCCGGACACGCGACGTAGGAGCCGGACACGCGACGTATGAGCCGGACTCGCGACGTATGAGCCGGACTCGTGACGTATGAGCCGGACACGTGACGTATGACCCGGACACGTGAAGTATGAGCCGGACACGCGACGTATGAGCCGGACACGCGACGTATGAGCCGGACTCGCGACGTATGAGCCGGACACGCGAAGTGTGAGCCGGACACGTGACGTGTGAGCCGGACACGTGACGTGTGAGCCGGACACGTGAAGTGTGAGCCGGACACGTGGCGTATGATCCGGGCACGTGGCGTGTGAGCCGGACACGTGAAGTGTGAGCCGGACACGTGAAGTGTGAGCCGGACACGTGGCGTGTGAGCCGGACACGTGGCGTATGAGCCGGACACGCGACGTATGAGCCGGACACGCGACGTATGAGCCGGACATGCGGCGTATGAGCCGGACACGAGCTGGACACGCGGCGTATGAGCTGGACACGTGAAGTATTCAATGCTGGATCCATCATTGTGTTCTTATCAGTGGTGGAAAGAAAACTTGCAGAAGTACCCAAATGCAGTATATAATGGTGTGTTATAAGTTTTACAGAACAGATTAAAAATGTATCTGTATATTTACTATTTTTACTGGTTTATATTTGATAAATGCTTACTGTGGATTGAAAAGATAATAACAGATAATCGTATTTTATACTGCATTATTACAATACTTGTTAATTCATTGTCAAAAATGCATAGCAGTGACACCCCTTCCCCCTCTTATTATTCAAGTACCCTCCAAAATGTTATGACAAAGGGGGACACCCCCCCCCCCCTTCCTAAATTGCTAGTGGAACCTATGTAAAGTAAGTGGCAGCAGGTTTTGAGTGATGAGGAAAAATAAAAAAATTCTGCGAAATTGTGCATATGTACTATATGGAGTCACCAGGCTCTTCTGTAGCTTGTAATATATGTGAATATAAAAAGTACTATAATCAGTATTCATCAATCTGTTAAGGGTTTTTTATTTTCTCAAAACACCACCTTAGTGATCCGTGTTTTTGCTAAACACTCAGCAGTTGAGGTATCATGATTGGGTTTAAAAGTAGCATCCACCAAAGCCTCAGTCTTTGTAAGCAAAGTGCTCCTAGACAAGCCATCATATTACTATGAAAACATAGCTGCATCGACCCAGTACTTCAGAAAACCGTCGTCACTTAACACAGTTTACCACTGGAACCAGAAATGGAACCTGAACCTGTATTTCACAAGGAAGAATCTGTACACCAGTTCTGTGTAGAAACACCGCTGTGTTTTCTGGGCCCAGAAAATCTCCAAGAAACCATCTTTCCAACTTTTCCTTTGCTGTGGCACAAAGTTTGTACAGGTTACAAGAAAGCATCAGAGGCTGAGGCTGGCTACGGTCTTCTGTTCTTTTGTGCAGCTGTAAACACCTCGTTATAGTGGATAGTCCACAGCACACTCTGAGACTTTGTTGTGGTTTAAGTCATTTTGTGAGTCAAAACGCATTGTATTTCTACTTGAGAAGTCAGCAAGGTTTTTATAAATTTCTTTGCATAGCAGGTAAAATCTTTAAGCATTAGGTGGTGTGTGTATTGTACACAGGGCGGCATAAACAGAGTTAATCTCTCTCTCTCTCGCTCTCTCACTTGTCCGCTGTGTTTCTGACCACTTGCACAGCCCCCCACTACCAAGCAAGTTTAACGAAACATAAACATGAAAAAGCAACTTGGTATTATTCTGTTTTTTTTTTTCATTCATTCATTCATCATCTTCCACTTGTTCCGGGTTTGGGTCGCTGGGGCAGCAGCCTAACCAAAAAGGTGCTTTTTTTTCTACAGACAATAACAATTGGTATTGCATCCAGAAAAAAAACAACCTGTTACTGGCTTTTAACCAGAACCCTGATTCAGACAGTTCAGACTGAGACACATGAGTAGAAATCTGATTGCAATCGGAATCAGAACCAGTTTAAGTGTGGCTTGGATCAGATTCACGTGGAGAGGCATGGTGGTGTAACGGTTAGCACGTCCGTCTCACAGCAAGACGGTCCTGGGTTCCCTGGTTCGGGTCCTGGGCTCGGTGAGGGTGTATCTGTATGGGGTTTGCCTGTTTTCCCTGTGTTTGTGTGCGTTTCCTCTGGGTGCTCCGGGCTCCTCCCACAGTCTCAATACAAGACCCCTGTGTCATGTCTATGTACTGTAGTATTTTTAAATAGGTTTTTGGATTTTTAGGAACAATATATAGAGTACTCGTAAGTGGCAGCTCTAAGCTATGAGACTTGTGGCCGTGCTCTGCAAGAATTACCAAGCAGCACAGAGGCATACTGGTTAGCACGTCAGCCCCATAGCAAGAAGGCCCTGGGTTTAAGTCCCGAGCTCAAGTGTTTTTGTGCGGAGTTTGCATGTTCTTCCCTGTTTGAGTGGGTTGACTACAGGTACTTCAGTTTCCTTCCACAGTCCTAACACATGCACATTGGGATAATTAGCTGTTCCAAAATCGGAACCCTGCATAGGATTAAGTGGTTTAGAAATTGAGTGAGTTTTTCATGTGTTTCTTCACTTTTCAGACTTTGATACATCAGTGTACATATAATCTGGATACTCCAAAGATCAGATGTAGTCTGAGCATAGCCGTAGTGAGGAAGGCCCAGGAAGTGCAGGTTCATTTCTGCCAGTCCAGATCTGTCTCCTGTTATAAATGTATGGTTCTTCATGAAAAGGAGGAGAGACCGGATTTCTGAATGTGCTGTAAACATCAAGTTCTAACCTTAGTTATATTTACAAAATACTATTAAGATGCTCAGTTTAAAAAAAAATCCTTAAAAGCGTATGTGAATAAACAAACCCAAGATTTTTGATTTCATTGTATTTTGTTTTGTTTTTGTTTTTTTTCTGTAAATGGAGCTGGAAGATTTTTTTTTAAGTGTGTAATGTGATGTTACTTCTCTCCCAGACACCAGCATGGCTGGAGCAGATGATTGCTCACACTACATGGAGAGATCTGTTTTACAAACTTGCCGAGGCTCATCCCGACTGCCTGATGCTCAATTTCACTGTCAAGGTAACAAAAATCCTATCGAGTGGAATCAGTTTCCTAATAAACTCGATCAGATCATATAGAAGGAGTAAAATTCTACTAGTACTAGATGTTCTTATGAATATACAGGAAAGATGTATATTTTTTATACTTTATTAACATTACTGTTGTCATAATTAATAGTTTTTTTTTCTGTTTTGTATTTTTGTAGCTGATCTCAGATGCAGGATACCAAGGAGAGATTACAAGTGTTTCTACAGCATGTCAACAGCTGGAAGTTTTCTCACGAGTGTTGCGTACCTCACTGTCGACACTGCTTGATGGGGGAGAACAGAACCTAGAGAAAAACCTTCCAGAGTTTGCTGTAAGTCCATGAAAAAGTGTTACCGGTTTCTGTTCCAGTACCACTTTAAAATCAGAACATATCTTGTCCTGTCTGTCTGCATAACATAGCTATTTATTTTACTGATTACGGCAGTTGCTATAAGGAACACATTGAGTTTTAGGCGAGCAAAAATATCGGAACAGGATACACTGGAACCTCAGTTTTTGAACTTAATTCTTTCTTAAATGTTGTTCTAAAATCGATTTATTTGTCAACAAAACACATTTTCCCGTATGAAACCATGTATAATGGATGAATCCGTTTCTGACCTCCCCATCACTCCACAATCTTATTATAACACGACATACCAACTGAATAACGAATAAAGTTTTAGGTAAGAAAGGATTATATTATTCATTACCTGAACCAACTGAGTAAAGAGGTTTTAATAAGAAAGTTAGTTTCATTCACTAGACACATTTTTATCGTTTGTTCTCAGTATTTTCCTTTATCCAGTATTTTTGCGTTTTACACTTCAGATTTCCCAGGTCCCATAGTGATTTATTGATGAAAAAATATAAAAGAAATAATACACAAGACAAGAAATATCACCAAATTCTGAGAAAAGTTCAGCGTGGGCGTTCCATGAGCAAGTGCTGTGTGACGGGACTGACACACACACTCATGGCTGTTGCTAAATAGATTTTTCGCAACCAAGCATTTGTACTAATGAGTGTTTTTATGACTCAGAAATTTTGTTCGTGAACCGATTTGTTTGAAAACTGAGGTTCCACTGTATTTTAAAGTAAATTATACTTTATATTTGGTGGCGTATCACCTTCCTGCATTAACTGCGGGAAGCCTGTAGTGAGCTGATATTACAGAATTGTTGTTTTGTGATGTTTTTCTAGATTTTTACCACAGATTTTTTACAGTTGCCATTGGTTTAGGAAGATATGGCAGTAAAGCTGTCTGTGCAGAATTTAAACTTAAAAGCCTATGATTTACCAGCAGTGAATTTTATGTGAAATGAATGAAATTATGTGGCTGAATTTTTTTTCCATCCTGAGTATTTTAAACCTCAAATTTTTAATAACTCATTTTTACTTAAATTTTTTTAAGTTAAATTCAAAAATTCAAGTCTTGAAAAAGTTGACAGACCAAATTCAGTGTCCAAAATTCGTGTCACAAAATTCAGCGTCAACATCTGCAAGACTGAGGATAAATAATCGATTCTGTCTGTGTAGTGGGCACATCCCAAAACCCTTATATTACGTCCTCATTTACTTCACTTGCGTCTTAGTCCTTCTGATGTCAATTTCTCTGAAGTTTTGATAAGTACAGCACAGCTGGCCTGCTGGATAAAAGGGTCCTGTGCAATGTAATGGGCACGTTATTTGGATGCTGGACTAGAGCTCCAGTGTTTAAATGCATCCAATGACATTTCTATCTATCTTGAAATGAATCTAGTAAAAATAGTGTCTATTTATTTTACTGTCTCCATTTTTCTATTAAATTTAATTACAAGATGAAATGTTGTACATTTTATATATATATAATATAGATATAACTTTTTACAAGCCATATACTTGTATAAATCCTGTACGTTATGGACAACACTTCAGTCAGAAGTTATGGTATGACTTCGGGTATGCTAACAGATTTATGGTAGCATTAGTAAGTAGCGTATTAAATAATTCACCTAGGAAGCTAAGTCTGTTAAATAGAGTTAGCCGACCAGCTTCATTGATATGATAGTCAGCTGGTGAGTGAATGTCAGAGTTTGTATTTGGTTGTATGCTTCTCTATGTGTTTGTAAAAGTTACTGTATTAATTGCATGTGTGTTGTGTTTGTTAAACAGAAAATGGTCTGTCACGGTGAGCACACGTACCTTTTTGCTCAGGCCATGATGTCCATTCTGGCACAAGAGGAACAGGGTGGATCAGTTGTGCGTCGTATTGGGCAGGAAGTACAGAAGTTTGCCCTTCAGAGGTGCAGTGAAATACTAATAAACATCTTCTCTTGAAGGATAAGGTGTATTGGAAAATTTTAAACCATGAAAACAACCTTTTAAACCATTTACTCTCATCCAGTTCAAATGTATAATAATATACAAAACAGGCTATTAGAAACTAGGTCTAGAAATTTTATTACATGTTCCAAAACAAAATATTCAGGTTGTTACCAGTATGGCCGCCACCTATCAATCAAACAAGGTGTGATTATAGTGATTATAATTCCTTACTGTTTAGTGAATGTTTCTGAGGATGTCTGCAACTGTGACATGGCGATATGATGCCGCTATGTTGCCCTCTGCTGGGTACAGGCTAAACATACGTTTTCAGATTTACTATCTGCCTACGGAGTCAGACTGGAATTCGCAGCCCTCAGGATGATATAACACCAGAAATGACTTTAACTGTCTGCTCGTAGAGTAAACAGAAAGCGCTTACCTGTCCTGTTTGCTGTGTTCAGGGTATCTGCTCAGATTCCGTATTGATGAATGAGGGAGACATCAGTGTTCATCCAGCTCATGGGATCAAATAATGGAATGTACAGCAGACCAACTTTTCAGTGATGAACCACAGAGACCAATCAAATTCTATATTGTGAGGTCCAGCATATAGAGCCCCAAGAAAAGTGAACAAGATTTTTTTTTTCCTCTACTGAAATGACCTGGAGTGTAAAGACCACACGAACACTGAATAAGAGAGAGTACTCCTTAAGTACATGAAGGGATTCACATGGGCCTGATGGTGATCTAGTAACAAAAGGTTTTATGCTGTCATGAACAAGAAGTCTCGTAAAGAGTATTCTTTTTGTCACTCATTAATTGGGTTCTTCCAGACATGACCTTTGTACCATATTTCTTAAAACACCTTTCAGTCAGCATGCCCTCTCTGTGACATGCGGTGCTGCCGCTCGCCTCTTTACGAACTGCTGCAGGATATTCTTTCGGCTGGCCTGGAGGTATCAGGTATGCTCAGGTACTTCTTGGCCAGCAAAAAGAGAATTTTCTGAACTTAGTCTCATCCTATATTTGTCCAAATAATGTGTCAAGTGCTGTGGTTCTTGTGATTTGTGATTGGGAAGATGGTTGGGTGATGTTGCCCTAAATTGTGACCCAGTCTGGCAAAATGAGTCACGGTGACCAAAAATTCAAAATTCAGCCATACCATTCAAAAGAGGAGACTCTAAGCTTTAAAATGGTATGGCCAACTCAATTTAGAATTTTTGGTCACTGTGACTCATTTTGCCAGACTGGGTCACCTATGTGTGGCAGGATATTAAGGCCACTGGAGGAGCTTGGCTGTACTGAGAAGCGAACATAAAATTCAATCAGTTTCTGTTGGACAGCCTCAGTGATGGCTGGCTCCAGGAAACAGAGGTGCTTATGCTTTTGGGATCTGGAGTATTGTAAATAAGTGCTGGGTTGTCTGTGAAAAATAAATTAGAGATATTAAAGCTCAGTTCCTAACATGGAATTGGAGCCTTAAGATGGCAGCAGTGTACCATCTAATTTTCGTGCACCAAGTTCCACCTAATGTGGTATTGTATCCGCTTGTGGTTTGGCTGGTTCTGCGCTACCTGCTTTCTCTTCAGGGCAACTTTTGGTTCTGTGCTGTGGTTTAAATGAGCTACTAGCCTTCTACATGTGCTAGTGAGCTGATTCACACTTGATACCTTGAAACCATTGTTTATTGTGAGCTGAAGAGTTCTGTAATTTTTATTAAATGGGAAAATTTGACTGGGGAAAAAAAGGGAAGTACAGAACTATAGGAACTATGTGGTACAATGGAGAAGTGTGGGGAGAGAGGTGCTAAATACCTGTGAAGAAGTAAACCTCGTAATCAATTAAAACAGCCCTGGGAAGGAAGTAAAAGTGTTGATTCAGTAAAAAACGTGAAGAGTTATCATGGTCTGAAAAATGAAGCTGGGTACAGGGCGGTGTGTGTCACGTAAACAACACCATGTCAGTAGTTTAGAGACTGACTTGGCAGTTATTTTCCAGACTCCAGCCTGGGCTGACCTCCTAGAACCCAAAAACTTAAACCTACCAGTTCTGCAACCAAGCGACAACTAAGAGCTTAATTGTTACTGAACTTTTTATTGTAGAATTATTTACTGTGATGAATTTAGATTCGAGTGGTACTTTGTGTCCTGACTGGCCACCACTTTGACTTGCATAGAATAAAAAAGCCCGATCTAACTCAGGTAGACATGCTGACTTACAGGGAAATAAACGTTCATGAAGAAACAGCCAAAATCAAAAGCTTGACAGAATCGGAACTTGTTAAATGGGCAATTAAACCAGCAAGTCAGGTGATGTAAATAAAAGCGGAAATCAGCGGGTCAAACGAAAGGTGCTGCAAAGCAAACCCAGGCACAAGCAAATTGTACATGAAAAAAATCTGGTGATGCACATTCTGATGTTTACTTTATTACTCAGTCCACTGTGAACATCATGCAGCTCTTTGTAAATCTAATACAATGGAAACTTGGTTTTCGACCTTAATTCGTACTTAAATGTTGTTCTAAAACCGATTTGTTTGTAAAACAACATATTTTCTCATAAATAACGGATTAATCCATTGCTGGTCTCCTCCTCATTCCACAATCTTATTTTAATATGACATTCCAACTCAATAACGAATAAAGTTTTGCAGTCACCACACATTTTTCTCTAAAGTTAAATGAGAGGAAGGCCTTCCAATCTTTCCTGGATATTTCCATCATCAGATGTATGCAAACATCCATGAAGAAATCTATGTGAGAATGGGACGTGAATGCGTCAGTTCCAATAAGGCAAGATAACGAAAGTAATAACAGCATACATATGAGTCCTGTGGTCGGTCCTGGTGTGCTGATGCTGGCTGGAGTTCTCATCATCTTGGAAGCCCCTCGTTTCTACTGA
>JAOUQZ010000010.1:21166341-21182657 GCA_028564935.1 Neosilurus hyrtlii | reverse complement strand
GGTCCTGGTGTGCTGATGCTGGCTGGAGTTCTCATCTCGGAAGCCCCTCGTTCCTACTGATGAAGATCCATATGGGCCTAGATCTGCACTCGCGACTGAGAAGACGACTTTTCACTGCTGGTGATATAAACTCTCTCGCTGCAATTATTTTATATATATATATATATATATATATATATGAATCTAAAATTAGAAGTTACTAATATGTATATACATAAATGTGAATATCTTTACACTGTGGGAGGACTCCGGAACACAGGAAGGAAACTCAATCATGGATGGAAGAACATGTAAAGTCCACACAGAAAAACCCCAATCAACTGTGAGATTTAAACCCCGAGATGATTATAGACTTCAGGAGATCTTAACAAACTGAGCACTCTGCCCTCTATATTGATGGAGAGGAGGTAGGGAGGGTGGAGTGCTTTCTTGGAGTCCACATCTCTGCTGACTTCACCTGGACCACAAACATCTCTCACCAGGTGGGGAAGGTATATGTGTGAATATGTGGATAAACGTGTATGTCTGTAAATGTGTGAATATGTTGATGTATATGTGTTTGCATATATAAGATGTGTCCATATGTGAACATATTGCTATGTGTATATATGTGTATATGTGTAAATATGCACATTTATAGCTTAGTGTAGTTACCTTAAGTTGTCTTGTGCACTTTTCTTTATAATTGCTGCTAAACTGATTTTCACTGTTCATGCAACAGTCGGCAATAAAGATCTCTTTATTTATCTATCTTTACTGTTTAACCTTCTTGCTGTGTGGTAATGGTGCTAAGCATTAAATATACAGTGGCTACTTATTTAAACCTTTCTGGACATTTAAGCAGTTTGTTACCTACATATAATAAAACTATGCAGCCTTGAGAGGTTTCATAGGAAAAAACGAGCAAAATTTGTTGAATTAGCAAAATGAAAATGAGCAAAATGTGTTGATCACCGAACACATTCTGTAGCAATAACACTGGGGTGGATATTATACGTAGTTAAGGGAGTTGGCAGTTGACTCTGTCTGGATGTTCCTATCGCTATACAGTTGTGGAACCTGCACAATTTTCCAGTCTTAGATGATCAGGGCAGTGGTGGCTCAGTGGTCGAGGCTGTGGATTACTAATCCAAAGGTTAACGGTTCAAGCACCAGTCCCACCAAACTGCCACTGTTGGGTCCTTGAGCAAGGCCCTTAACCCTCAAATGCTCAGTTGTATAAAAAAATAAAATAAATAAAAATGATAAATGTAAGGTACTCTGGATAAGGGTGTCTGCTAAGCCACACATGCAATGTAATCTTCATCCTGCTGATCTCTGTGCTTTCTGATGCTGTGATCAATCAACACATTTCAAAAGACCAATCAAAAATATTACTTTTTCAGTTTCATAACATTACATCACATACAAAATCACATAACATTTCAATTTGATTAACCCACTAAACATTCAACAGAGAGGCAACATTGCAGGTTCCCCCACAAGGCTGCCATTTTTAGCCTTTTTTACCAGTTGTTGCAACATCATGTTAAAGTATTATTTATTTCAGCTGATAGCGAATAATTCAGTTCAACTGCTGTGAAGGAAATGCTCACTATTACAGCATCTTAAGCATGTGCTGAATCATACATGTAAACTAGCCTGAAGTAACTCCATTAGATTTAACCTCATCATACCCCCTCATCATATCGGGCCCCACAACATGCACACACCTTCCACAAATTAATCACACACTTTTGAGTGAAAATCTGTCAGTGGCAATATCATCCAGTTGGTCTAAGGGCAGTGGTGGCTTAGTGGTTAAAGGCGATGGATTACTGACCCGAAGGTCAGCGGTTCAATCCCAACTATCACCACTGTTGGGCCCTTGAGCAAGGCTCTTAACCCTCAATTGCTCAGTTGTATAAAAATGATAAGAGCATCTGCCAAATGCTGTAAATGTAAATGTCTGGATTTCCCATCCTGTTTAAACAGCCAACAGTTGTGCCCAGATTATGTAGAAAGGACACGAATGGCATGTTTCACATACATTCACAGTAGTGGTGGGCCTGACCGATGTCACAGCCAGGCCTGTCCATTATTTCTTCTGGTGTTTTGAGTGGTTGCTTAATGATGGTTGCTGTGAAACCAGTCTGACTCCCAGTTATATTTACTTTCTAGTTGTCATAACTCAGTGTAAAAAATCATGAAATAAATCTGAGCTCTTTTTTGGTTGGGGAAGCTGAAACAGTTATCTCACCTCCAGTTTACACTAAAACTGCTCATTTTCAAAACTCCTGCCTAAGAAAGAAGAGTTTGTACCTCCAGGAAGTTTGGGATTGTGTGTATATTTGTACATGTGTGTACCTTAGCAGAGCGCGTGATAGCACCAATCTCTGAGTAAAGGTCTGTGCTATCTGTGATGTTTTCCACTACAGCCGAGCAGACATGGTGTAGCAGAGATTGTTTATGGACTGTGTCTTTCACCTCTGGAACCTTCTCCAGGTAACTCAGATCAAAACCTTTAGCCTACAAACAAACAGCAATATGAGGGCTCAAAACTGTCATTTGGCTTACTTTGATTTGTCTTAAATGTTGACACTGGATTTATAAGACTAAAGTAGAAAACAAGACTTTGGAAGCATGTGAGAAACACAGGCATCATCATAGACTTCAAACTAACAAATAATAGTGGCTTTACTAATATCTTAGTGCTTCTCACTCACATTAGATCCATTGAGGAAGTTGCCAATACCAAGCAAGGCTGAGATGATGTAGCGGAATGTCTTATTCTTCTCCAGCTGCTCCATGCCCTCCTTCAAATCCTGTAAAGGCTCTGCCACTTCCTGTCAAACAGGAAACACCACCGCCAATTAAAAAAACAGCCACCAAGCACTTTGAAACATTAAACAACTGCCAGTGTACCAGATTGAGCAGACACACACACACACACACACACACACACACACACACACCTTCTCAATGGTTTCATAGTCCATTTTAAAGGCCCAGAGGTGGAGGCGAGCAGAGAGTTCACTGATGGAAGACAGGGTTAGTAGGAAGGACTCAGCACTTCCCAGAGGAACATCAGGATTCACCATGTGAGCTTCATGAATCCTCTGTTTTTCCTCTTCTGTTGGAACCATCGTCAGGAGCTTCTATAGAATGGACCACAAACAGCAATGACTGGTTAGGAGAATACTCTGTGTGGTGTTTACTGTTTACTGGTTTTACTGTAAATGTGATAATGAGTGTAATTGACACTTCACCTCAATGCCCTCCTTGTTAAGTGCATATTCATCAAAGTTGAGTATGGCAGATTTGATAGTTCGTGGTGGAGGGAGAACAGTGAGGCCGATGTTGATGGCATTGCTACGTTTGGAATCCAGAACAATGATCTCTTGTCTTTTGCCATCCACTGCTGTTTTCTTTCAAACAGAAAACATTACAAAAAGAAAATTTCCATATGATTTTGATATAAATAAATGCATAAAGACAAAAACATGTTTAGCTTTAAACGACATTTCGTGCATTACACAGTAAAATGCTCCATGAAATACCAACATGAACTGGCAACTACCAGCATTCCCCACCAATCACCAACAACCCCCACCAATCACTAGCATTCCCCACCAATCACTAGCATTCCCCACCAATCACCAACAACCCCCACCAATCACTAGCATTCCCCACCAATCACCAACAACCCCCACCAATCACTAGCATTCCCCACCAATCACTAGCATTCCCCACCAATCACCAACAACCCCCACCAATCACTAGCATTCCCCACCAATCACCAACAACCCCCACCAATCACTAGCATTCCCCACCAATCACTAGCATTCCCCAACAATCACCAGCATTCCTCACCAATCACCTGTAGTCCTCACCAATCTCTAACATTCCCCATCTGTCAGAAACATTACCCACCAATCACCAGAATTTCCCATAAATCACCTGTATTCCTTACCAATCACCAACATTCCCCACCAATCACCAACATTCTGCACCAATCATCATAATTCTCCATCAATCTCCATAATCTCCCAACAATCACCAAAATTCCCCATTAATCACCAGCATTCCCCGTCAATTAGCAGAATTTTCCATCGATAACCAGCATTTCCCATCAATAACTAACATTCCCCATCAATCACCAGCATTTCCATTTAATCACTAACATTCCCCCTCAATCACCACTATTCTCCATCAATCACCAGTTCAGTTGCACTGACATCCACCATCATGAAATGCTTCGAAAGGCTAGTCATGAGACACATCAAGTCACAGCTACCCATCACACTGGACCTGAGGCAGTTTGCGTATCGTGCCAACCACTTCATATCATCAACACCGCCATCCTTTACACATATCATGTGAGGTCTAAATTAACTACAATCTATTAAAGGACACATCAGAGGACTGGTCATCAGCAAACAAATACTTTATTTATTACTGCACAGAACGTCTGTCTCACAAACACACATACAGCATGATTAAGAGAGAGAGGTACCCCCCCCCCCTTCTCCGGCTCTCTCTTTAAAGCTCTCCTCGCAGAAGAAGGAATTTGGAAGTAACCGCTGGATGATACAGACTCTATTCTTAAGCAAAACTATCTCTGCTTAACACTCAGGCACATAAGGTTCAACAGAGGACAACCTCTCCATTCAGGATCATGTTTCAAGCTGGAGAGGCCTCCACAAGGCCATATAAACAGTTACTTGAATGATAACAAAAAAAAAAACACCTGGTGGAGCCGTCAATCTTACACACAACTCCAAATACATACAATCCAAATGATCATTTTACTCTTGCACATGATGCTGTTCATTCACTTCAGCTCAGCATTCAACACCATCATCCCTCAGCAGCTGATGAGGAAACTTGGTGAGCTGGGCCTGAGCACAACACTCTGCAAGTGCATCCTAGACTTCCTGGTAAGAAGACCCCAGGCAGTCCGGATGGGGAAAAGGCTGTGTGCTCAGTCCGCTGCTGTTCACACTCCTCACCCATGACTGTGTGGCAATGCATAGCTCAAACCACATCACCAAGTTTGCCGATGACAGGACCATGGTGAGCCTGATCAGCGGGGAAATGAGGCCCGTACAGAGAGGAGGTGGCACTGCTCAGCAACTGGTGCACTGACAACAACCTATCCCTCAATTTGGAAAAAATGTGCATCAACAACCTCCCAGTAGAGACTGTCCAGAGCACAAAGTTTCTGGGCATACACATAACAGACAACCTCACATGAACTCAGAACACCAAACAAATTACAGAGAAAGTCCAGCAGCGTCTGTACTTTTTGCGGAGGCTGTGAAAAGCCCCCCTCCCAACCTCCATCCAGACAACATTTTACAGAGGAACTACTGAGAGCATCCTCAGCAGTTCCATCAACATTCCCCATTCCCCATCAATTAACAGAACTTCCCATCAAGCGCCAGCATTTCCCATCAATCACAAGTATTCCCCATCTATCCCCAGCAATTCCCTATCATTTGCCAGTGTTTGCAATTAATCACCAGCATTCTCCATCAAACGGCAGCATTTTCTCTCAAAGCATTTCCCATTTAACAACATTCCCTGTCAATCTCCAACAGTCTTTATCAATTGTCAGTATTCTCCATCATTTGCCAGCACTCGTTTGAATTTGCCTACCAATCATCTGAATTTCCTATCAATTGCTAGCATTTCCAGTATTCCGTATCTAATGCCAGTATTCCCTTCCAATCGCCAGCATTCCCCATCACTCACCACCATCAATCACATACCAATGTAAGTAATCTGTATTCTGCAAATGAAACATTACAGAACACTAATAAATTTACAGCATGGTTACCTTGGTTACAGTCATTTCCTTGGACTTGCTCTCAAACAGGTGCTCCAGTTTGCTCATGTCTAATTTCACTGGTTCCAGTTTTGACCAAAGAGACTGGTGTCCCCGTCTGAGTCCCAAAAACCTCCACTCATCTGGCCTTACCTCACTCCAGAACAAACGGATTGTCTTTTTCTTCTTCTGGAAGAGAGAGCACTCTGGCTGAAGGGGAGGAGGTGGAGCTGGCCCGGGTCCAGGGCCTGGAGGGGGTGGAGGAGGGGTCATGTTGAAGGGGCACGGAGGTGGAGGAGGTGGAGGCAGAGGTAAAGCTCCTGATCCAATCAAACCTCCCAAATCCAAAATGTCCTGATCATCTTCATCACCCAAATCAGTAAAGTCAATATCTCTGATGCGCAGCTCATGCGGCTTTAACATGAGTTGATCCCATATATGGTCTGACTCTTTTTTGGGGGGTGTGGCCAGTGGGAGAGAAATGGGCTTCTGCTCTTCCTGCATTATAATTGGTGGTGAGCTCAGGCCTTTGACAATGTCTCCAAAGCGTTCTGCAAAGGCTCGCACTGTCCCACTCTCAAACTTCTTCTCACCACCATTTTCCTCACTGATATTCAACCTGCTAACCACCGGTGACTCCTCTCCTTCATTTTCTTGAGGACTAGCTTCCTTTTCCAGCTCTTCCTTCTCAAGCTCTTCCTTTTCCAGCTCTTCCTCTTCTTCCTCAGCAGCTTTCGTGCTCTGCGAGTAGAGCATGTCCAGCATAAACAGCTTGCTATTTAGGATGTCTCTACATTGCTCACTGCTCACACCTGCAAAAAAGAAGAATAAAAAAGAGAAAAATATAATTAAATACGTTTGCTAGATATTATTTCTATTCTGGCCCACAGTAAAGCATTGCTCAGTGGTCTATCACATTACATTACATGGGACATCCCACAATTACACGTGTCTCTTTCATCACCTGTCTATTGTCCCTCACCTGTCTCTCTCTCTAGAGTGCTGCTCGATGACGAGATACTAGATGCTGAGCAGTTATCTTTCTCATTCACCTCTTCATTCTGTCGTTCTTTATCACTCAGGATTCCACTGTCTTCGACATCTGCACCCCGAGTATTTTTATCTGGGTCTTCCACTTCTGTTTCAATCCCCTCCTCTTCTGTTTCAGTCCCTTCCACTTCTGTTTCAGGCCCAGTCCCTTCCACTGAAGGCTCTTCCCCATCTTCTGCTGCCTCTTCCTTGACCTGTTCATCACTGATCTCCTCTTCTTCCTCTTCCTGTTTAGTTTGTTCTAGTTCTGTGTTGGCAAGCAACTCCAACTCTACCTCATTGTCTGTGGTAAAGCCAAAGAGAACAAGCAAGTGTTTGGTGATATAATCATGAAGAAAACTTTTACATGTGAATTGTTTGACATTTGAAATTAAGAACTTTTATTCACTTTGACTTTTGATTGCACCTTTAACAGTGTAACACATCGACTTTAAAGAACTTTTTGTTCAGTGCCTGCATGTTCTCCCGTACTTGTGAAGGTTTCCTCCGGGTGCTCTAGTTTCCAACCACAGTCAGTGAGCATGTACATGAGGTGAACAGTCTACTCTAAATCCCCCATAGGTGTGAATGTGAATGGTTGTTTCTCTGTCTTAGTCCTGTAATTGAAGGAATGCAAAAGGCACATGGAAAGGTCATGTGACCAGGCATCACCCCTGGTTGTAAAGACAGTCCAACATGCCGGAAGCCACAAAATAAGTTTACCATGCCAGCAAATGCAGACAAGTGCAGTGGCTCTCTTGCAGTATTTTCACACTCTATCCGTCACTGAACAGATGAGATACAATGACAAAATAGCTTTATGTGATGGAATTGACCCATACAGCCTTCAGAAGATGGAGTTATTGGAAAAAATCAAGCTATGGCTGGGTGTACAGTTTGCAGATATTGTAAACTACCTGGTACTAACTGTAAACACCAGAGCAGGTGAAGGCCAACAGGTCTTTAGAGTCCTATAACTTTTTTGTCCATGGATGGGTGCAAAAATCTTGCCGAAATGAAAGAGTTCTTCTCATCAGACAAAAAGTTTTCAATTTTACTCTCATATGCAAATGGAAATGTTCTATAAAGAAATGAACTCTATAAAACCTCTTGTCTTTTTCCCTGTCCATGCTATTAAAACATTTTATTAGAGCATTTAATCAGCATTTCATCTCCTCTTGCATGCAATGTGTCGGCATGACCGCAACTACGACGCCGACGCAGTAGCTTTGTTTTGTTTCCGGGTTATGACTGCTCACCTGTACAAGGTGTAACCCTGCCCCTCTTACCTGTACTTAACAGGTCCCTCCGCAAAACTAAAACCAGAGCGGAAACCCTGCTCTGTTTGGTTAAGCTCCTAAGAGCATGGGTGGGATTAAGAAGAGCTCAAAAAAGGCAGGTATAAATATTCCAGGGGGGCCTACTGACACGCAGAGCATCCATGAAGTATCTCTGTCATGAAGTCATCACCCACGTGTGCAGACGCTCAGTTGGATCCAACCACAGTAATCACCCACATTACCTAACAGTCCTCCTCAATACATGCTTACATTGATTACATGATGACATTAATTAACTAAGATGGCGGTGCCAGAGTCTAGTCTACAGTTTGAATGGTTTTCAATGTCATGTCATTTTCTGAACTCTTTAAACCTTTATTAGGGTCACTGGGAGGTTGGAGCCTACCTCAGCCAACTCTGGGCAAAAGCATCGTACTCTGTGAACAGCTTGTTAGACTATTGCAGGACAATCACACTCACACCTAGGAGCAATTCGGAACAGGTAATTAACCTCATGTGCATGACTTTAGACTGAGGGATGGAGAAAACCTGGAGTACCTCGAGGAAACCAATGCAAGCATGGGGAGAACATGCAAACTTCACACATTGAACCCAGGACCCTCTTGCTGTACGGCACGTGCTAACCACAATGCCACCGTGACATTCAAATGCAAAATCCAAGTTCCACACACCACATTCTACACAGTCAAGCAGTACTAAGTGTCCTGAATAGAACTTGAGTATGTGCATGAATCTTTTATCTTTACATAAAGTCTATTTGGCAAGTGTAGTCTTTCAGCTCTCTGAAGAAGAACCTCTAGAGCCATACCTGACCCATGTGTTATAGAGGGGATGTCCAGATCATCCTGTGACATGACAGAAGTGGGTGTGTCATCCTGAGATGATTGACACATGTCAGAGAGGCCATTCGGTGCTGACCGTATTCGTTCTTGCTCATATTCCTCTGCTGCTAACCTTTCGGCAGTTTTAAATCTGAGAAAAGGAAGAAAAGAGGTGATGAAAGAAGGAAGTCAGAGATTATTGAAGAAGCATACAAGTTTAATTGGTTTGAAATTCTGGTACTTGAAATAAACAAACACCCACCTTTCCTCCCGAGCCAATCGAGCCTCCTCCATGTTCACGGCATAATCCCGACTACAGAGAGATGATGATGATGATTATTTTTATTATTTTTATTGTTATTATTATTCCTCATGCTGTTGTTGTTTTGCAAATAATAAAAAAAATTTAAAAAGCCCTTATTAGGGTATTTATTAGTTGTTTAAAATGTTTAGATTGCTTTTATATTTGAGATGAAAGGATGAATATTAGACTATAAATCAGTTTTCATGTCCTGATGTTTACTTCTAGTCATGTTTGAAGATCACAACTTTTGTTGTCCAGATTTCTGTTCAGTTCATTAATTTGAACAAGGAAAAGCTCATGGTGACATGGTGGTTAGCACTCTTGCCTCACAGCGTGAAGACCCTGAGTTTGAATTCTGGGATCAGAAAAGGCGTTTCTGTGTTGGAGTGCGCATGTTCTTGTGAGGGTTTCCTCCGGGTACTCTGGTTTCCTCCCACAGTCTAAAATTATGCACATTATTTTAAGTGACTGTTCCAAATTGCCCCTAGGTGTGAGGCTGAATGGTTGTGTGTGTGTGTTGGCCCTGTGATGGACTGGCGAGCTGTTCAGGGTGTACCCTGTCTTTAGCCAGTGTTGGATGAAATCCTCCCTATGACTCTAAACAGAATAAAGTGGTACAGAAAATGATGGAATAGCTCTGAATGAACGCTCCTGGGTTTCACCTGTGTAGTCCGTTAAAAAGATGAAAAGATCAGAGAGCTGAGTATGGAATAAAAGCAAACTGTTTTTAAAGAGAAAAAAAAAGCTTTGCCAGTACAAGAGTCTGTAGTGTTCTAAAAAAGAACAAAACTACTAAGAACTAACAACCAAACACATAAGGGGACAAAAGTGTCTCGTATTATATTAGTGATTTGTTTACTTGATGCAAAGCAAAGAGCCAAGGGTGAAGATTCTTTAAGTGAGATGAATCTGATGACTCCATTATTTTTGCCAGGGGTTGTAGGATTGTGAAAAATGCAAAAATTCACCTGGAGGAAACTCATGCAAGAACGGCGAGAACATGCAAACTCCACACAGAAACGCCTAAAGCCCAGGACTCACACCCGGGGGTTGAATTTAATCAACTGAATAAATGGACTGAATTACATTCACACAGGAGTCTGCTAATGAGGACCACACACACACACACACACACACACACACACACACACACACACACACACACACACACACACACACACACCTGAGTACTGATGAGTCACAGTGTTTCTCATTCCAGCTTGTTACCACTCAATATCTAAGACGCTTCTCTCACACATTCCGTTTTGTATTTTATTTATTTAATACTCTCCTGGTTTTAACTCCTGTTTTCACTGATTTTGACTGTGATTCAGTGTCTGAACTTCGAGTGACTTTGGAATTGTTTTTGACCATAAACCGGATTTGGCCTGTAAATATACTTGCCGGTCAGGGTGTCAGTAAAGCCACTGAGCCACAGCTGCATTGGTTAGTTGCTTTTTTCCACACAATCACAGGGGTGGAATTTAGCAAAACTGACTGACTGGCCATCAGGACTATTGAAATTATGAAACTAGTCCTCCTTCATATTTACTGGTCAGGAACACTAGATCTTCTTTGCCTATTGGATCTGTCAGGTTGCCGGCAGGATGACTTGCCAGCTAATTTCACTCGGCCCTTTGGTCCCAATACCAAACATCCAATTTATCACAGAGGCTGCCAATCACATCACTCCAAAGTGTAGCCACACCCTCTTACGATATATTGGAATTAAATAAATTAATAGATAGATACTTATAGATACGATATATTTCTGGGGGGAAATGAAAAAATGTGCAGGTATCAGTACAGTAAAAAAATTAGTGTTCAAATTAAACATAGTAAATAAAAAAGTTAAGATGAGAAAAGTTATATTGTCAAAATAGACTGATTTTTCTGATGGCTTAGTAGCTCAGTGAAGCTTACAATTAGCATATGGAATCAAAATGAACAGAAATTAGCTGATCATAAATAAGGATATATTTAAGTATTTTCCTGTGAAATTTTAGATATTTACCTCATTCATTCCTTACTTCCAGAAGTCTTACAGAAGTGGATTTGTAGGCTAGCATTAGTGATTTGAATTTAATGCGAGTAGCTGCAGGAAGCCAATGGAGAAAGTTTAGCAGTGGAGGGTGGAGAACTTGGAGGGTGGAGAACTTGGAAGGTCATCCAGGTAGATTAAAAGACACTCTGTGTGTTTGTATGTTGTCACAAATACAGTTATAGAAAGAATACTTCAGTCATGAGTTGAGATTAATGTGTTCATTAATGAACATTCATTCATTTTCCAAAACATCTTATCCTTATTAGGGTCACAGAACCCTAATCTCAGCCAACTCTGGGTGAAAGCGGGGTACACCCTGAACAGCTTGCAAATCCATCCCTGGGCCAACACACATACACATAAACACACAACCATTCACACTCACAACTGGGGGCAATTTGGAACAGCCACTTAAAATATATGTGCATGTCTTTAGACTGTGGAAGGAAACCACAGCACTCAGAAGAAATCCACACAAACATTCCTACAACAGTTACAGCATTTAGCAGACGACCTTATCCAGAGTGACTTGCTGAAGTGTTAAAGAAGTGGCTCTTAGGCTAGCATTAGTGTTTGCATCCAATGTGAACAGCTACAGGAAGTCAGTGGAGAGAGCGTAGCAGCGGAGTGGTGTGGGAGAACTTGGGAAGGTTTAAAACAAGCCGTGGATCCGTGCATTCTGGATCAGTTAGAGAGGTTATATGGTGCACAAGGGCAGGCCTGCCAGGAGTGAGTCTATCCTTGAAATGACAAGGGACTGAACAACTATCTGAGTGGCCTTAGTGGAAAGAAACTGTTGAATCCTTCAGATATAGAGAAGAAATCAACCTAATTGAGAGAGATTAGCAATATGAGCGGACAGGTGATTGTCCATGGCTACCCCGAGGCTTCATGCAATGACAGGAGATCAAAGAGTTGTCCAGGTAGATTACAAGACACTGATGTGGGAATGATTCAACTTGGGATGAACAGCAGTCCAGTCTTGCTGGCATTAAGCTTTAGATGGTGAGCTGCCATCCATGATGAAATATTTGCAAAACATGCAGATATCCGGACAGAAACTTCAGTGTCAAGTGACAAGTTGAGTTGAGTGTCCTCTGTGATGCCATATTCTCACATGGGGTATGACATCACTGAGGGACCAAGTATAAAGGGAAAACAGAAGTGGACCGAGCCCTGAGCCCGGTGGAATGCTAGTGGAGATTTTGCAAGAAGCAGATGTGGATCCCTTCCTTGTAACCTGATATGAACAAACTTCAAGATAGAAAGCAAGCTACTGTCATACTGAACCACAAATTCCAAGACTCCTGAGGATGGACAAGATAATTTTGTGGTTGACCAAATCAAATGCTGCTGAAAGGACAAGGAAGATGAGGACCGATGGCATCTTGGCTGCACTACCAGAGTCACAGGGAGGCTGAAGCCCATCTTAACAACCCTGGGCAAAATAGGTGTACACTTTGAACAGCTTGGCAGTCCACTGCAGGGCCAACACACACAACCACTTGCACCTGGGCACAATTTGTCTTTGGACTATGGGAGAAAACTGGAGTATCCAGAGGAAACTCAAATAACCACAGAAGGAGAACATGTAATCTCCATACAAAAACACCCTCTCCATTGAACCCAGGACTTTTTGCTGTGAGGTGGACATGCTAATCCCTAAATTACTGTGCTAGCCAGAATGAAAACAGTGATTCCTATTGATCCAAGATTATTTTTGAAAAGTCAGCTTTAAAATGTCTTTTTCAAATATTGATTAAGAATACTTTGGGAAAACCATTTTCAAAAAATTTGGATTTTTAGAAAAACGGAGAGTACGATAAAAAAAAACTCTTAATTTCAAATGCGGCACCATCTTGGTATCAGCAGTGTACTTTAGGATTGATGATGTGTCACAGTTGCTTGCATATAGAAGGTTACATCTGGTGGGTTTGAGTAGTTGGGAATCAGCAAGAAAGAAAACTTACTAAAATGGCAGTAAAGTAAATAAGTAAGTAAAGGAACCTGCTGGATCTGAAGAATACGTTAGGTCTAAGAAAGCACCAGATCTGAAGAATACACTGGATCTGAGGAACCTGCTGGATCTGAATATGAATATCCATCACATTTGGGCAGGTAAGAAAGTATGGAACAAGACGAGTGACACGCCAGATTAGGTGGACGAGAGTGATGTCAGTGCAGGTGCGGTGTCCTGATGCTCACTGAACGGGAGACCGACATTTTCCCAAAGGATTCTTAATCAGGAATATTATTCAGACTTTTAAAAATAGTCTTAAAGTAATCAGGGATCTTATTAAAATAAAGGCAGGAAATGGGTGGAGCTGACCTATGTCGATTCCTCTCCTCTCTCTCAATCCTCTGTAGTCTCTCTTCGCGTTCAGTCCTCCGCCTCTCTCTCTCCGCTGCCAAGGACTCCTGATGCTGCCGATAGGAGGAGGACAGAAGTAGAGGAGTCCTGATGTGAAGAGAAAAGATGAAGGAATAATAGAAATAAATAAGAATTTCAGAAAAGCGTTAAACCTTTAGTCTCTCAGAGCTGATGACGATAGGTCATTTTTTTACTTCTGGCAGTCAACCAGCTTTAACCCATAAGTGTTCGGCACACTACCATCGGAATACATGAGAACCAGGGATCTGCCCTGAGAACCAGGAGGGTGTGGCTTCCATTCATGGAAATTCTGCAACCATGAATTCGTCAAAGAGATGAACATGACCTATCAGAAGTTGGTGTGAATTTCTGTAGAGGTAAGAACTGCCACGCATGCGTCATAGTTACTGACAGTACGCATGACGGATACAGTGTATGCATCCCAGATGCTAACGGTTCTCAGACAATTTATTCTTCACTCATATCTGTGCAAGAGACTGCCCCCTAAATCCACTGTAATGGTACCAGAATTGCCACCGTAATCCCAGTTACGGTTCTCATGTATCAACGGGCTGTGTGAGACCTTAGCATGAAGTGTGTACATGTCAGTATTTACCGCTCACTCTGCTGTTTGCTGGGAGGAGATGAAGCAGTAAGAGTGGATAATGATCTCGTCTGCCTAAGAGAAAGGAAAAGAGAGAAAACAGAGTCAGAGATGAGACAACAGGAAGGATTTAACCAAAGTGTTGTAATCTTGGTGTGCTGTGGGGATGAGAAAGTAAAAAAGAAGCATCAAGTGCAGACAAACAACACACATATTAAAAGTGATTTTAATCAAATAGTTTCCTTCTCTTTACAGGAGTTACAAGGTGGTGGGACATGAAGATGTGTAGGTCAGAGGTCAGAGGTGAAGAAGTCAGTGATAAACACTCCACAGTCTATTCTTCTCTTCCAGAGCTGTGTACCTTTCACTGTTCTGTTTTAGCTCCACCTCTTCCTCCTCGATGTCATAGGAAAAGAGATGAAATGGAGAGTGGGGAATATATGGGAGGTGCTTCTGCGGGTGGGTTGAGCCACGGAGGGGTGGCGTTGTCTCAGAACAGGGTGGAACTGTGATTGAAGACTTGCGCCGGGCTAGTAAAGATGCTAGCAAAGATGGTGGCTTGACATGTTCCTCAGCACACTTCTCTTCCTTCACTTCTGAGTGGTCACTAACATACCCGAGTGTTAGAGCAGAGTCAAGCAGATCAACTCAAATGGTTCAAGACATACAGCAGGTTAGAAGTATAGCGGCTCAGGTTGGGAAATCTAAAATCTCCATTCATACGACTATCGATTTACCTGCTAACACTCTGCCTAAAGGGTTTAGTTTCTCCCTCTTCATCATCACCTTCATTATCATCTGATTTTGACTCTGTAAGTGGTGTCTCCTCCCCTTCCTTATATTCCTCCTCTCTGTGGAGGGGTAGAAGAATGAGGAAGGGCACATACGGATGGGTGGAGGGCAGAAAGGAGCAGGAAACGACCAAACCATTACATACAGAGAGAAATGAATAAATGATGGAGAGTTAAAGAAAAAGAAAGAGAGGAGTAAGACGTAACAAAGAAAGATTTCAGTAAAAATATGTGAATATATCAGACAGGAATAAAGAATTCTTTAGTGAAAATTTAGAGTGAATTCTATAATCTGTGTAATCTGCGTGTGTGTGTGTGTGTGTGTGTGTGTGTGTGTGTGTGTGTGTGTTAAGAATAAGTAATCAGTGGGAAAATACACACATAGACATGCCAGGACATGCAGAGGTTGTTTTAAGAGTTCTCATTTTCATCCCTCCACCCATTTGTGTGGAGATTTCCTCTCCTCCATATATCTTGGACCACTCCTAGGAGGTATCCCGGACGCGTCCTCTCCAGATGCACAAACCAACTTAACTGGCTCCTTTTTTACATGGAGTAGCTTTGGCTCTAGTCTGAACCCCTCCCTAATATCTGAACTCCACACCCTATATCTAAGTGTGAACCACACATAGTTCCCTGCAGGTGGAATTCTGGTACCAGAGTGGCTCTAGTGCAGGGGTGTCAACTCTGTCACTGAGGGACAAATAATCACTGAACATCGGTCGACATGAATTACCTTCCATGGTAATGATTCATTCAAACATGTACAATAATCAAGTCCACATGAGTTAGCAGAACAGATTTGGCCAACGGTGCTCGAGTTTGAAACCTGTGTGACTACAGGATGAGGTTTGTTAACATCATTAGGTGAAGGCTGGCGTGTGTTCTGCTGACAGCATGATATAACACAATAACATAACATAGTGTCATGAGATCATTAGTGTGTGTATGTGTGGGGTATGTGTGTGTATGTGTGTGTGTGTGCGTGCGTGTATGTGTGTGTGTGTGTGTGTGTGTGTGCTGTAAGAAAGGGGTATGCACACAGTCGGGGACTTACATGACAGAAAGAGGCTTCAGAACACTTGATGCTGCTCTAAAGTATACACACACATCAATATATACTGATGTACACACATCTGTACACATATTAACCACTGCTGAGTTGCTGAGTGTGTGTGTGTGTGTGTGTGTGTGTGTGTGTGTGTGTGTGTGTGTGTGTGTGTGTGTGTGTGTGTGTGTGTG
>JAOUQZ010000010.1:21152712-21163325 GCA_028564935.1 Neosilurus hyrtlii | reverse complement strand
CTCTCCCTCTCTCTCCTCCCTCTCTCCCCCCCCTCTACCCCCCCTCCCTCTCCTCTCTCTCCCTCTCCCTCTCTCTCTTTCTCTTTCCTCCTCTCCCTCTCCCTCTCCCTCTCCTTCTCTCTCTCTCTCTCTCTCTCTCTCTCTCACAGAAAAACTTCCCCACTTTAGAGGTTCTGCACTACCCTGAGTGGATCAATATCATCATCTTCATTCTTTCTGGAGTTCCCGCTTTGGTTATTCCACTATTTGCTGTTTATAAACTTATCAGGAAGCGCTGCTGTAGAAAAGATGACGAGCGAAAACCCATCATTTACTCTGTGTCTGCTGAGATACAGACAGAACTGAGGAAGGTGTAGGAGAACAAACAGACCAGACTTGTATAAAGAGCACTGTGGAAAAGGTGACCTTTAAATTACACGTAAACTGGAACTGAAATATTTTCCCCGTGCTTGTGTGGGTTTCCTCTGGGTACTCCAGTTTCTTTCCACGGTCAAAAGGCGTACAGCAGGCTAATTGGCTGTTCCAAATCGCCCCTAGGTGTGAGTGTGAGTGCGAATGGTTATGTGTGAGTATGGGTGTGAATGGTTGTGTGTGTGTTGACCTGTGATGGCCTGGCGAGCTGTTCAGGGTGTACTGCGCCTTCACTCTGAGTTGGCTGAGATAGGCTCCAGCCTCCCCACGATCCTGATTATGATTAAGTAGTGCTGAGCTCCAGTTGTATGGGTTATGAACGCACAGTGAGAATGTAATTAATTTGATGTAATTATTGTTGAGTAAATAATGTTTATAATGTGTATGTAATGTGTATTTTGTCCTGGATTTATAGTTTAAAGTACGGGAGATAGTATAAAGGAATTAATTGTAGAAAGAGATAAATGATGCTTCTTGTTTTTCCAGCCATAATTCTGGCTCAGTTGATTGAATTTGTTAATATTGCACTAAATCAGAGCTCCAATAAAATTATAACATTATTTAATGTAAATATTGGGAAATATAGCTGCTGGTGTGCTTAGCCTTTATCTTTCTTAGACACAATATCTACAATCCGAAGATAAAACAGTCCAAGTGCTGAAGGTCTTTATTAATACAGTGCTGAAGATCATTCACACACACACACACACACACACACACACACACACACACACACACACACACACACACGTGTATAGGTGAACACCTCTATAAATATGCGAACACACCTTCGGACAGCCACCGAACACACATCAGAGACAGAGAGCAGGAATGAAGCTGAAGCTGCCGAATCCGGGTCTGGAGGAGCGAATCCCCTCCCATGCTGAGCTGGAGATCATGGAGAAAGATCAGGCTGGAGACCGTCCTCAGTGGGACAATAAAGCTCAGTACATGCTCACCTGTGTGGGGTTCTGTGTGGGACTGGGGAACGTCTGGAGGTTCCCTTACCTGTGTCAGAGTCACGGCGGAGGTAGGAACCATCGCCTTTGGGTTTTTAAATGAGTGGATGAACTTGTGTCCTGAGATAAAAGATAAATAAAAATTATTTTACAAGGATAAATACATTGATATATTAATACAAATTAAGGGAATTAATTAATCTATCAATTAATTTATTATAATAATAATTATTATATAGGGCAGTGTGGTTCACATCCGCCTCACAGCAAGAAGCTCCTGCGGTCGATTTCCGGGCTTGGGGAGTGGTGAAGTTTGCATGTTCTTCCTGTGCTTGTGTGGGTTTCCTCCACACAGTCCAAAAACATACATATTATGCTGATTGGCTGTTCTAAATCAACCCTAGGAGTGCGAGTGTGTGTAAATGGTTGTGTGTGTTGACCTGCAATGGCCTGGTGAGCTGTTCACGGTGGACCCCGCCTGCACCCAGAGTCGGCTGAGATGGGCGACAGCCTCCCCATGACCCTAATCAGGATTAAGCGGCTAAAAAAATAAATGAATGAATAATAATAATAATTAGATGAATGGAGAGACAGCCTCCCTGCAACCCTAATTAGGATTAATCGCTTCAGAAAATGAAATGAAAATGACATTTTCGGACGTTAATAGGGCAAAAAATATTGGATCAATCAAAGTCAATTTCACATTATTGAAAACTGGTATTATATCCGCAGATAAAATTTTTACCAATTTTTTTTAATTCTAGGTATTATTATTATTAATATTATTATTCAATAATAATAATAATTTCATAATAATAAGGCTTGCATGTGGTTTATCCATTCCTGTAATTTGACTTTACTCTTTCTTTCATGTAGATTTTAAGATAAATTGCTAAAATGATATGAATTAGGCTTCACTCATCGGCTCGTACATTAAGAATTCGATAATAAATAAACAGTAGATAAACTGTAGAGCTGTAAAGTGTTGAGTTCAGGTTAAAGTGTGCTTGTTACATAATATTTATTACATCCTGACACACACACACACACACACACACACACACACACACACACATATATATACATATATATAAAGATCTTGAGTCGATTTTCCGTAGAACAGTGCTCGATACATATAGGTATACAGTAAGTAAGGAAAATGAACAATATCCTTAATGACTGGGTATATAATTATAAACTGAAGGGAAATCTGCAGTAGAGATAAACCTGAAAAGTAATCAAACTACAACCAAAACATAAAACTCAAAATGATATGAATTTGTAAGAAGCAGTTTACCAGTTCTTATGTTTTACACTCACTCTCCCCAAACTCAAGCTGAGAGCAGCAACAAGCAGGTTTCAGACTTAATAATAAAGTCCCTTCATCGTGTTTTCTCTGTCTAGAGAGTTTCATCTCACTACAGACACAACAGCAGAAGATGGCACATATTGATGAATAAGCCACACGCACATTTATCAGTTAATATGATATCGGTTAATATTTGCCCCAGGGAGAAGGTACACCCATCATCATGATGTACTATCTCCCAGGTTTTAAGGTACACGTTTTTGGTAGTGTTGGCACGGCCTTCAGGTCGAGAACAAAATGGTTTTATCAGCCAATTTCCAAATATGGACTATGGGATATTCAGAGATGTATAATGATTGGACGAATCGTAAATAAGTTACGACCAATAACAATGTCCTGCCCTTAGATGTTTTTAGATCGATGGAGTGATATTTTTATACTAATCTTGACCAGTTAAAATACAGGTTTGTACCTCAGCATTAATAGAGCTGTACACCAAGCTCGGGTTTTAACATTCTAGAAATTTACAATCAATCAATCAGTTATCTGTGACTGGAGGCTTTTATCCGCCAGGAGGATTTTTTGTGGACACATTGAGCTGGACTTGAGTGTCAAAATTCAAGTAAATTAGGTTTAGGTGTGAGGGGCGTCGGCTTTCTAAAACTTTTTTCAGACCTTATTCACAATTACACTATTGATCTGATTGGTTTTATGTCTCATGTTCACATCTTTTCCAATGATCATTTTAACATTCATTTTTCTAGCTCACAGTAAATTCAGTCAATGAGTAAAATAATAAACTGTGATGTTGTTATGATATGACTCCGGAGATCAAAAAGCAAATAAACAAGATGTAGTTTATTAACAATAAACATACAAGGGCTTGGTGAGCCATAGAAAAGAAACTAAACAAGACCGACTAAAAAAATAAACAAGCCACGAGGGGCCGAAAAACAAAAATAGAACATGGGAGAACTAACGAGGTAACGGGGAAGATATAACGGAATAGAGACAACAATTAACCAAAGCTTAGGAGACGAGGATGTGAGTAAGGCGAAAGTATATATATATATATGTGTGTGTGTGTGTGTGTGTGTGTGTGTGTGTGTGTGTGTGTGTCCTAATCAGTGAGGGGAAACAAGGTGCAGGTGAAACTGATTAGAACTCAGGAGATGGTGGCCAAAGTGTGTGGGAAACAGAAGGAGTGAGAGGCACGGACGTAACAGTACCCCCCTCCAGGCGCTGTTCCGGGGTTCCTGTGTTGTCAACGCTGTGGATGATCCCGAGTGTGGGGTGCTGATCGACTGGGGTGTTGGTGATGGAAGTCCTCCAGTATTGTGGGGTCCAGGATATCCTTGCGAGGAACCCATGATTGTTCTTCTGGGCCATAGCCCTCCCAGTCGACCAGGTACACAATCCTCCCACGGTGCCGGCGAGAGCCTAGGATACCCCAGACAGCATAGACAGGACCCTTGTCTGTAGCCAGCGGTGTTATGAGATCTAGGACAACACTTTATGGAGAAATTGAATCTGGTGAAGAACAGAGCCCAGCTAGCTTGGTGGGATTTAACCGTTTGGCTTCTCTGATGTAGCACAAATTTTTGTGGTCGGTGATGATCTGGAAGGGGAATTGGGCACCTTCTAACCAACGTTGCCACTCTTCAACCACCAGTTTGATGGCTAAGAGCTTGCAGTTTCCCACGTCGTAGTTCTGTTCGGCAGGGCTTAACTTCTTCAAGAAAAAGGCACAGGGTAGAGGTTGCTGATTTCCTTCTTGTTGTGACTATGAATGGTTTGTCTGGATCTGGATGGTGTAGCACTGGAGCAAAAACAAAAGCCTCCTTGAGGTGCCATCAAACTGCTGAAGCTTTTAATGAACCAGCAGTAAAAGTTTGCAAAGCCCAGGAATCTTTGCAAGGTGGTAAACCCAACCTCAGTATGAGGTGGTAGTTCAGCAGCAAGTCCCGGGCTGGAGACATCGCTGTAAGTGGAGTATTCAGGTGGGAGTGAGATGACTGCCTGGGCCGATGGGCTCTCTATGGTGGTTGTACCTACATCGATGCGGATTTTGGCGGAAGGCAGAGGAAAATACGGAAAGCAGCATGGGAAACAGGTCTTTCCCCAGCTCAGGACTTCGCCTGTGGTCCTGGAGAGCCAGGTTCAACCAAGAATGACATCAGCTTTAGAATGCTCCTGTATTAAAAACAAGATCTCCTCTTGCTGGAGCTGGAGCCTTTGGCATAGGTCCCCTGAAAGGAAGTTGCCCGCCAAGCCAGAATCAAAGAGCACCGTAATTGTTAGACAACATGATGCCACAGTCAGGGTTATGGGAATGGATAGCGGATGAGAGTTTATGACTTCAGTACTGCTGTTAATCCCTGGTTGACGTGGTGGGTGAATGGGGCAGGTTGCCAGAGGATGACCAGGCTCTCCACAGTAAACACAGAGTCCCTGCATGCACCAATGTTGCTTTTCAGCAGGTGTGAGTCAGACTGTATCCACTTGCATGAGCACTGGAACTTCGTTGTAGCTCTGCCACGCATCCCTTTCATCGATGTGCGACTCGGATGGCCAGTCAATCTCTCCAGCCAATTCCATCACCATATGGGAAGAGTTGTAACATGACATGGTGGAGTTGCAACAAGACTGACTGACACAAGAGAACTAACGAGGTAACAGGGAAGATATAAGGGAACAGAGACAACAAATAGCCGAAGCTTAGGAGAACATGGAATATAGAGTCCAAAATGCTTGCTGGAGAGCTTGGAGAATCGCGCAGCTCCCACGAGGCTAAATGAGGATGTGCGAAACGTGGAAGTATATATATATGTCCTAATCAGTGAGGGGAAACAAGATGCAGGTGAAACTGATTAGAACTCAGGAGATGGTGGCCGAAATGTGTGGGAAATGGGGGAAGTGATATGCACGGACGTAACAGTACCCCTCTCCAGGCGCTGTTCCGGGGCGTTGTTGACGCCGTGGACGACCCCGAGTGCAGAGTGCTGCTCGATGTAATAAACTTCATGAAGACAGAAGGGTTCCACTATTAAATTAAATTAAATATACCTTTGTTAATATAAAGTATATAATAGTAAATGAGAAAAGTGTAGTAAATTCATTCATAATTCAACTCATAATTCGTGTTAGCAGCCTCATTCATCCACAATAAAGATTTATATATTTTTAAATAAAATACAACTACATGCACACATTTAATGCACACAACCATTTGTGTATCATTTTACACCACTGAATAAAATAAACCAGAGGAATTGGGAAGTCTTATTGGTCTCCATTAGCATAAAGTATACAGATTAAAAGTATACATGTATTACGAGTATACAGATTTAGGAGTTTACATGTTTTATGAGTACATATTTAACTTACATATTACACATTTAAAGTATACTGATTACGAGTATACAGATTTATGAGTAAACAGATTTATCTGTTATATATATATATATATATATATATAATATATATATATTATATAAATAATATAATTCTCTGAAGGTTTCAACAAAGCTTAGCAGTCTTTGGGCAGGGCACACCCTGAATATCTCACCAGACCACAACACACAAACAACCAGTCAGCCTACTGTGCATGTCTTTGTACTGTGGGATAAAACCAGAGTTCACCCTCGCTGAGCCCAGGAATCGAACCCAGGACCTTCTTGCTGTGAGATTGACATGCTCACCGCTACTTGTGCCACCATGTCTCCCTCATATTGCATAGATGAATCCAATTCAACTGGTAAAATTCTAAGTTGGATACAGCCCCATGGAGATGTACATGTTTCTCCGACATTGTGGCTCAAAAGGTTATGGTTTAGATGTTCCATTTCCATGCTTAGTTAAAAGTAGCATTATAATTCCTGAACCGTAAATCTGAAAACCCTGGTGTCTCCAGGAGCGTTCATGATCCCCTTCCTCCTGCTGCTGGTCCTGGAGGGAATTCCTCTCCTACATATGGAGTTTGCCATCGGACAGAGACTGAGGAAGGGCAGTGTTGGGGTCTGGAGTTCCATCAGCCCTTATCTTACTGGACTTGGTGAGACTTATAATCTTTATCATGTAAGAAATTACAGCAGAACATAATTTTTTCCTCAGCATTTCCTCAGCAACTTTGAAATATTTTCACCTGAATGATTAACTGAGATGTTGGCGCTTCTGCATTCATCTGAACATAAACATGAGGAAGATCTCTGGGTTTTCAGGTGTCGCCTCCATGTTGTGTGCCTTCTTGGTGGGTTTGTACTACAACACCATCATAGCCTGGGTCATGTGGTACTTCTTTAACTCCTTTCAGGATCCACTTCCATGGACTCAGTGCCCCTTAAATCAAAACAGAACAGGTAAGAATAAACAAACAGATGATGTAACAAAAGGACTGAGAACTTTCATAAGATCTCTTCGTCTCCATCTACAGGAATGATGTCAGAATGCGCCCGCAGTTCTGCTGTGGATTATTTCTGGTACAGAGAGACCCTGAACATCTCTACTAGCATTGCGGACTCTGGTGGGTTGCAGTGGTGGATGGTTCTGTGTCTGATCGTAGCATGGATGGTTCTTTGGCTCTGCTGCATCCGAGGCATTGAAACCACTGGAAAGGTAAGAAGATCCACACACGCCACCCATTCTCTGTTGGCAAGAGATAAAGAGACACAGGCAGGAATCATCACGTTACCTTCTGGCTCCATCCTCTCAAGCTGCAGTTGATTCTTGTCCATGCCTCCTTCTGCCAGACCAATTTTTAAAAGTTTTTGACTGATGATATACTTAGTCTGTGTCCTGACCAATCAGTATAAGAATATATTCACTGATGGTGACTTTAAAGCACTTCTGTAAGTCACTCTGAATAAGAGCTTCTGCTCAATGCTGTAAATGCAAAACAAGAACAGGAAACCTTTATAAATAATGAAACAACCTCCGCAAAAAAGACTTCAAAATACAGAAATAATGAAACATCACTGAACAATCAGGTCCAAATTTAATTACTGTACTTTGCGGACTCCTGGCTGGCTCAGCAAATCATTTCATCAAATTCCCTAAAATCTGTTGCTAGGGAGGGGTCCACTGTGCCTTCCTAACCCTTGACCCAGTTGTTCAATACCTTTCACAGATTTCCTGAAATTATTAGAGATAAAAAGGATAAATGTTACTCTATGGGAGATTCTGTGGTACTTTTTTGCTTGTGGTTGTATATTCTGTGGTGCTATGCTGTGAGAGAAATAAAAACATTTATTATTTATTTAAACTTTATCTGTGCGGAGTGATCGCCTGTCCCTGTCCATTGGTGCATAGTAAGAAGTGTTCTGGTGTGAGAGATTCAGTGTTTGGTGTGTATTCATCTCTCATGGTGGGTGAATTTTACCAATCATCAGCTGTGAGGTTACATTAATCAGATCAAATCCTGGTAATAAAACATCCTGATTCATAAAATCTAAATAGAATAAGAATAATAGCAGTGCATTGTTTACTGAAGCCGACTGTCTGCTCACAACCTTTTCAGGTCAGAATCAAACCTTTTACTTATAAACATACTTTTAGAATTCCAATTTGAAGGCACCAGTATAATCAAAACTACTGAAAGCTTGATGCTTATTTCTGATTGGATGATCTGTTCCTGTCTGTTATATATTTTTTTCTTCATCTTGTTTTTAGGCTGTTTATGTAACATCCACGCTGCCCTACGTGGTCCTCACCATTTTCCTGATCCGAGGATTGACTCTGAAAGGTTCCATCAATGGGATCAAGTACCTCTTCACTCCAGATGTAGGTTTATATTTATTCATCCATTCATTCATTCATTTGCTGAACTGCTTAATCCTGTGAGGGTTGTGGAGAGGCTGAAGCCTATCTGAGCCAAGTATGGGCAAAGGCAGGGTATACCCTGAACAGCTTGCCAATCCATCACAAGGTCAACACACAATTGTTCATAATTACACCTAGGGGCAATTTGGAACAGCTGTTTAGCTTGATGTGCATGTCATTGGGCTGTGGGATTTAACCCGAGTACCCAGGGAAACACACAGAACTACACAGAAGTGCCTTCGCAAAGCCCGGAGCTCAAACCCAAATCCTTCTTTCTATGAGGTGGATCACTGTGCCACCCCATTTCTCTTGAATTCTTTCAACAATGCCCAACTTCACATGCATGATCACAGTACTGTGTATTACCTGCTGTTTGTAAGGTGAATGAGTTGATGAACCCTTCAACCTGGCTGGATGCAGGTGCTCAAGTGTTGTTCTCCTTTTCCGTGGCTTTTGGAGGACTCATCTCGTTCTCCAGCTACAACTCAGTGTAGTAAGTGAATCACAAGTACATTTCAGTGAAGAGATAAAGGTATAAAGTATTTTTATTTTCTCCATACCTTCATTATTTCACCAGCAACAACTGTGAACAGGACACAGTGATAATCTCAATCATAAACGGAATGACATCCGTGTACTCAGCTACGGTCATCTACTCCATCATTGGCTTCCGAGCCACAGAGAAATATGAGGAATGTCTTGGAAGGTTAGTTCCTATCGTGGTCCAGTTTTAATTAAATGAAAATGATCTAGTGTTTAACAGATTCTGTTCAAGGAACAATTCTTGGCTTTTGCTTTCATTGCTAAACAGGAACATTTTGGCTCTCCTGAATACATTTGACCTTCCAGATGGAAGCATCACCGAAAGTAACTACGATGAGGTTCTACAGGTTCTCAACACCTCATCATCATCAGTAATTCAGGGGCTCAACCTGAAGACTTGTGACATGGAGACGTTCCTCAGTGAGGTACGGTCTGAAGAAAGAAATCTTTGGCTTGAATTAATGTGGAGGTAAATTGACATGGATGTGTTTCGGTTTGCAGGGAGTAGAAGGAACGGGTCTGGCCTTCATCGTGTTCACAGAGGCCATCACCAAGATGCCCATATCTCCTCTGTGGTCAGTACTGTTCTTCATCATGCTCTTCTGTCTAGGACTTTCCAGCATGTTCGGTCACATTGAAGGGTCTGTGGTGCCTCTGCAGGACCTGAACATCTTCCCCAAGACTTGGTCTAAATCTGTTTTAACAAGTAAGCTCATTCTAAAGGCCTTATGGAGAATTGAGTACAAAAGGTGGAAGATTTAATCCTAAATTTGTGAAGAATGATGGGCTGAGATGTAAGAGGAGCAGATGAGTGCTCAATAAAGGAGCAGTGGCTGCTCAGTGCCTAAGGCTCTGGGTTACTTCTCACAGGATGAGGGGCTCAAGCCTCAGTACCACCAGGCTGCCACTGTTGTGACCTTGAGCAAGGCCCCTAGCCTTTAACTGCCCAGTTGTATAAATGCCCAAATGCTCTAAATGTAACTGTCAGTTATTGTCTATGTTGCAGGTCTGACGTGTCTGGTCTCTTTCATCATTGCACTTGTGTTTGTACAGTCTTCTGGAAACTACTGGCTAGCCCTGTTTGATAGCTTCGCAGGGTCCATCCCACTGTTGGTAGTAGCTCTGTGTGAGATGGTAGCGTTGGTTTACGTCTATGGTATTGAAAGGTATGCAGGTGTCTGATGTCTGTCCATATGACTTTCTTAGAAGCTTCTGGTTAACTTACTCTTTCACCTCAGGTTTAACGAGGACATGGAGTTCATGGTTGGTCATAAACCCAACATCTTCTGGCAGGTTACATGGAGATTCATAAGTCCTCTCATCCTCCTGGTCATCCTCGTACTCTACTTGCTGAAAACCGTTAGCACAAAGCTAACCTACCCTGTCTGGGACCCTGACTCGGTATTCCTCTTTACCTTATTCTCCCAGTCTTCTGTATTAAAAACATTTCAGTATAAAAGTTTGAGCTCATCCAGAAATACGATGGAATAAGCAAAGACACGGGCGGCACGGTGGCGTAGTGGTTAGCACGTCCGCCTCACAGCAAGAAGGTCCTGGGTTCGATTCCCAGCTCG
>JAOUQZ010000010.1:21046995-21057374 GCA_028564935.1 Neosilurus hyrtlii | reverse complement strand
AGAGAGAGACAGAGAGAGAGAGACAGAGAGAGAGAGAGAGAGACAGAGACAGAGAGAGAGAGAGAGAGAGACAGAGACAGAGAGAGAGAGAGAGAGAGAGAGAGACAGAGAGAGAGAGACAGAGAGAGAGAGAGAGAGACAGAGAGAGAGAGACAGAGAGAGAGACAGGTTTCCCCCCCTGACGGTGCTCTTTCTATATTACTCATTATTGCGGTTTATGGCTGTTGCTCAGCTGTTCACTCAAATCCTTCACACACAGAGCGGATCTTCCTTCATCCGTTTAGATAAGATCAGAACCTCCAAAATACAGGACAGTCCTTCATTAAATAGGAAATAAAAATATGCATGTAATGTTTCTTTAAATCAGTGAAGAGAAGAGAATGTCTGAGTAGCATCACTGTTCTGGTTCTGGACACTTCATTTCTTTAACAGGTTCTGAAGTGACAACCGTACTGTCACATCACCCAGCTGTAGGAATGATCTTCTCATACTCAGCTCAAAATTCAGAAGGTTAATCTGAGGGCTTTTCTGCACCCCCCCCCTCTCTGTATAAATAATATAATTTAATGATCGTGTGATGGCAGGATCCTTCACCTGCTTTATCACATTTCTTCTATGATGTGGTGTTTATTTCTAATAGTCTCTTATTTGTAAGGATCCTGGAAAGGTTTTATGAGATCATTCATGGACATACATTTTAAAAAATCTAAAAAAGAAGGAAACAAATGTGAAGTTCAGTTACTGCACCTTTCTGCTTGCTTCATTTCATCTCCAAATGATTATTTTTATTAATCCTGGAGTAGAGGGTTCGGAACTCAAATTAAATGTAATTTAATAAACAGAAACTCCGTGTTATGTCTCCAGAAAAGAAATCAACACATGATTCATATTGAATATGAAACATACATTCCAATAAACAAAACACCAAAAAAAACCTCCAAAAAAGGAGGTCACAGAATTGTTTTTACCTGTTTTATCCCTGTATATTAAATAAAATCTATATATAATCAAATCTCCAGGATTTTAACATATCAGGATTCATCATTAACGGAAGGTATTAAGATCAGGATAAATCACTATAAAATCAGAGCTATGATCAATTAGAATTAAATTCATTCAGAGCAAAATTAAGGAGAAACTTGAAAAAGAATTAAGAGGAAACCAGTGAAGAACGGATCAGATCAAGAGTCTGTATTCAAGCAGCTTCAGAACAATAAATAAATAAAACCATGGGACTGTAGGAATAGGACTGGGTTTTTCTTCTATTTAATTGGTTTGTGTTTAAAAGAACATGAAATGACTGAAGGACAACATGAAGAACTTTATGAAAAGCACATTTTATTCCACATCTCATACCAGTGCCATGTAGACAATTTATACAAGACACATCACAATCTAAAGTGCACAAATACTGTACAACCAAAGGAGCTTAAATTAAAGGGGGAAGGGCAGGGGGAAATCCATCACACTGATTTTATATATAATATATATATCTATGTTTAAAATAGAAAAAAAAATAAAGGAACAGATTATTTAAAAACATCAAAGAAAAAAATTAAATCAATCCCCATCTTTCACAAAATGTCAAAAATGTAAAATCAGAATCACAATAAGGAGCACAGAGCTTTGGCACCTGCGGTTTAAATCATTAAAAAAAATTAAACAAAAGATTTAAAAAACACTTAAAATAGCAGAGTAGGGAAACAGCGCAATCGGGAGAAAACGATTTCTTTAAGGGCTGGTGTAAAAGGCGTAATAGCTTTTGGGTTGCTCTTTTCCGTACTCGTCACCCGTCACTTCCTCACACTTTATAGTTGGTGAGGCATCGGCACCGGATGAGAGACGTCGTCTTTTACACACCATGGCATAGGGCGCATCAAACTTGTCCAACGGCTTCAAATTGGAGGTGGTTTCCAGACCCCAGACTCCTCCATTGCCTGCGGTGACCGATGTTCCTTCATCCTGCAGCTTATCTTTAATGCTTGTCGTTATCGTCGTTGTTGTGAGGGGATCTTCAGAGAAAGAGAAGGAAGGCGGGCTTGGACGAGGGGACCAAGGCAGACCGGCGGCCATTTTTCTCTGGTAAGAACTTCTCCCGCCACTCCATCCAGCTGAGATTGAGGCAAAAGCTGAGGATTCTGGATAATAGCCAAATGAGTGGGGGCTCTGAAGAGGAAGGGGCTTGATGCCGTAAGGAAGGACGGAGTAATCGGCCTCAGTCTGCTGGACGGGTGTGACAAACCACCGCTGAGCGGCAGAAGACGAGGACGACGCGGAGATGGAGGAGTCGTCACTCTGAGGAGACAGGAGGCCGTTGGTCTGGGGTACGGCCCGTTCTCCACCATATAGACGATGATTCTGTGGGAGATTATTCACAAACTGGTCCTGGAAGAAAGGCTGCATGGCATAACGTGCTCCTGGGACGATCTGGTGGGAACGAGGAGAGTCGGTGGGAGACGGGGTCAATCGGTCACTCTCCGGAGCAGTGTACATCCTGAAAGAGGGGTGGATACATGTGATAAGTCATTCAAAAACCCAAAAATCTTTCCTTCTGGTTAATATTACACACATGAACATTTACTTTTCAACACTTGGAATGTTTAGAGGTTCGGTTTTTATTTAGAACCCACAGTAGAAAAAGTCTTAGGAGTGAGTCGAGACCCCTTAATTATACAAGGAGCCCTTTCTCTAAGCAGGTACCGAGTACCAAACAGCTTTATGTGGAATTCTGGACAGGTTCTTGATGGTATCTAGAAAACACGGAGTAATAATTTGGAGTTTGTGCTGCACACAGTTACACAGACTCTGATTAAAACAGCTCATGAATTCTGGATTTCTGATAGAAAAACACTGAGGTAGAGTTTGACACGGAACCCCCCCCCGCCGTAATTTTCGGCATATCAAATTCCTGCCCATCAAGTGCTGCCTATCACAAGACCGCCACCAACCAGGGACAGGTGTAAGCATATACACGGCCCCTCTGTGTCATGCCATGCTCTTCCTGGTCTCCATCCATCTGTCTGTCCCTTAACAGTCTCTGTCTGTCCGTCTCCTCTCGGTTTCCATCCATCCATCTCTTCCTGGTCTCCGTCTGCCCGTCTGTTCCCGATCGCTGTCCGTCTGCCCATCTATTCCCGGTCGCCGTCCGTCTGCCCGTCTATTCCCGGTCGCCGTCCGTCTGCCCGTCCCTTCCCGGGCCCCGCCTGTCCGTCCGTCGCTTTCCAGTCTCCGTCTCTCTGTCTGAACCCATCTGCTCCCTGCATCGGTGCACTCATCTTTCCAGTCATCCTTCTTTCTCTTCAGTCATACAGTATTTCCTTCTAAATCTCCATCCATTTTTTAAGCCACCATTTACTGATTCATCTTTCTAGCTATCCATCAATCAATCTATGGTTTTATACCTGCTTCTGTCAATCTATTAACGTAGTGTATCCATGTGTGCATGTGTGTGTGTGTGTGTGTGTGTGTGTGTGTGTTTCACTTACGAGTCATAATTATCTCTGAAGCCTTTAGCGAACGGGTTGTGGTCGATCTTTAACTGTGTGATCTGGAGAGGAGAGAAATAATCACTTAAGTATGAGCACACAAGGTCAAGAAAGCAGAAGGAAGTGTGTGTGTGTGTGTGTTTCTTACATCTGTGTTCTGGTAAGCGGTGACAGCAATAAACTGGTTTTCAGGGAAAGTGAAGGTTTGAGTTTTCGACTCGCCGCTCATGTCCTCCACTCCATCTTCACTCACCTCCACAATATGCAGCCTTGGTTGGTACTTATGCAGAGACTGCAGGACAATCATCTGAACACACACACAATTATCACACATTCTTAACATAGCAATCAAGACAAATTACAAAGTTTGTTGCATTAGTTTAGTATGTAGATTATTTATTTATTTATTTCTCTCTCTCACACACACACACAGCTGCTGCAAAGAATTGTTCAGCCTTTGCAAAAAAAAAAAAAGCAGACACAGAGGTGTCAAACCACCACGCATTGTCAAATAACAGAAAAGTCAGTGATGACGTCTGTACTTCAGAGAGAGAGAGAGAAAGGGGGGGGGATGAGAGAGAGAGAGGAAGGGAGAGATAAAGATAGAGAGAGGGGGGTGAGAGAGAGAGAGAGAGAGAGAGAGAGAGAATAATTTATATTTCTTGCACGTTTGACACACACCTCAGTCTGTACCCCTTTAGTTCCCTTTAGCAGGTACAGGACGCAGAAAGAAAACGGCAAGTTAAGCTACTTGCCTGCTAAATAAACGTGCTAAAGCTTTACACAAACTCTTACACTCCCGTTTAAATCCTGACCAATAACACTGAGAACGTACGTACACACACACACACACACACACACACACACACACACACACACACACAAAGCCTTGTTAAAACTAGGAGTTCTGCATACGGATTAGTTTTGTAAAGTCTCGTGGTGTAAAATTGTCCCAGAAACTCACACTTTCTTCAAAATTCGTATTATGCAAAATGCTAATCATTTACACCTACGCTAACTGGCTAGAATGCTAGCAAAGTGCAGCAGCATTGCTTCATTAGCAGGTGGGTACAAACGGAGGAATTAAGACTGATGAGGAAGAACGTTCAGGTTGAGAAACTGTAAAATTGTCATGAAGAGAATGTTAGTGATGAACAAATGATGGTAGAAAAGAAAGGGAGGTCAGGAGGTCAGGAGCACGGCGTGTCTGCCTTCAGATAAACGATATCAACCGCGTGAAGATGGGATCGTGTGGGTTACTGTTGCTTCATCGGTGTTTACTCTGACCGTTGTGCAGTGGACTGACATTTCAGTGTGTGTGTAAAGTTGAGTTGAATATAAACAAAGTGAAAATTTGCACCTCAGACGCTGTGCCCCAAGTTCACACTGTTCAAGATAATTTCACACCAGGAAGGTGGGGGAGGGGCATCGCAAACAAAACCGCAAACATGCGATTTCTTTCAAAACTGTGCATCTGGGCTACACAACAGAAAACAAAAATACTCCATGCAACAATGGTGTGTGTGTGTGTGTGTGTGCGCGCAATACCATTTTAAGGGTGATTATGTCACATTAATGTGTTTATAGGGGTTTATGAGGACACTCAAAAATGAGGTCCCCACAAGGCTGGTAATACATGTGCATGGTTAAGCTGAAATATTGCTCAAAATTAAACACATGTAACACTCACTACTATTTATGATGTCATAAAAATCACACTTATGGTTATAAAGATTTAGGAGTACACTCTAAAATGAGGTCCCCACAAGTTTACTTATACTACACTGTGTGTATATAAGTGTATATATGAAGGTTGACTTGCTCTGCTCAGCACTACAATCAGCAAGAGGAGCAGCGTACACATCACTGGAAGGTAGTTACAACACCAGGGACGTCCGGAGAGCCCACAATATCATCCAGAACAAAACACCAACCCCGATCACACACACTACAGGAAGGTAAAGTCCAAGACATTCAGGAACTCGAGCGGTAAGGAAGTGTTTTTTTCTCAGACCATCAGTGACCCTGACACCAGAAAACAGGCACCACACACATCATCGCAAACAAATCTTGAAATACAGCTTCTTTCTCACAGCGAGAAGAATTTTTTTATACAGTCTGATACTCAGCATCTCTGCTACCTACCGCACGTATCCTTGTAAAATCTCACACTTCACCTTACAGTGTCATTTCCCACCAAGTTATAACACGTACTGTAATGTGGTGAACTTTATCGGAAGTAATTTACAACAAAAACGTGTACTCACGTGTCTGGGAGTTTTTAAATTGTGATGTCGCGGACACGCCGTCCTCACAGATACCGAGATGCGTGTGTGAGGTTACACTCCATTTACAAATGTGTATTTATACGTTTGGTATAAAATATGGCTGTAACCCGTGGCTGATCGGTTGCATTAGTGTGTTTATAAAGTAACTACAATCTCCAGGCTTACTGCTACCAGAACATGTGTGTCTGTACGTTGATTACTGACACACCAGGTCCCCACAAATTAATAAATAAATGTGTGTAATATTAAATGGAAGCAGAAAATAAAAGCACGATAACAGACATAAAGACCTCGTGTTAGTTTTTGCCATATATGGACACCAGTTTCTTACAAGTACACTAGTACCAGGATGTGTGTATATGTCTGTATGTCTTAAGAAAACACAACCTTAAAACAAGAGACTGTAAAGCTTAGTACCTAAAGGGTCATTCGGCCACATCCTGTCCTCATAATGTCACTTAAACCATGGTGTGTGTGTGTGTGCGCGCGCGAGAGAGAGAGAGAGAGAGAGAGAGAGAGAGAGAGCGCGTGAGACACAGAAAGAGAGAGAGAGAGAGAGAGAGAGAGAGAGAGCGTGAGACACACACAGAAAGAGAGAGAGAGAGAGAGAGAGAGAGAGAGAGAGAGAGAGAGAGAGAGAGAGAGAGAGAGAGAGAGAGAGAGAGACACACACAGAAAGAGAGAGAGAGAGAGAGAGAGAGAGAGAGAGAGAGAGAGAGAGAGAGAGAGAGATTAAATGTGACTAAAATAAACCCGTGTATACACAAAGCTCTGAAGTTTTAACGTGACACATTCCTGTGGTTATAAAAAACTCATTCCCCACAAGGTCCCCAGTAAATGGAAGTGTGGGTACCTGGGTGTTGTTGTTGTTCGCGCCCTTGTTGTTGGTCAGTTTCAACTTGCTGAACGAAATCTCTTGCCTCATCCAGTGCGCTCCTGTATTCGGTGATTCTGGGTGAACGTACATCTTATTTCCTGAAATAACACAAATTAAACAAATTAACTTTCCCCCCTGGCACAGATAATAAAGCACCCTGTACTAGAGATATATAGAATATTATTACTTCATCTGCTTTTCTAAATGTAAAAACACATTTATTCACAACCGAACAAAACAATACTGTTTTAAACACACACACACACACACACACGTCTCAGAACGTCTACAGAACTCATTTTAATCATGAAAATATAACTGCGTTTTTTGGAAACCTGAAGATGAAGTCTGTGTTTAATCTCATGTGAATTTTATTTAATTTTCTCCACGTGCACACCAAGCTTTTTTATTTCTGTAATATAGAATGTGTAAAAATAAATAAATAAATAAAATTAAACAAAAGACTTGAAGCTGATTGCATTGAGATCTTTAATTAGTGTTTATATTCAGAACCAGTTTGTAAAATGAAAATAAAAATGTGAATTTTGGATTGTGAACATTAACACTGTTAGTATTTTGTTGTTTTTTTTTGCTTTGTGATTTCATTAGTAATGTTTAAAATTTAGGACCATTAAAAGTACTAAACGTACAGTAAGTATCAGATTGATGGTAAACTCCCATCATCCCAGCAACATTTAGCACAGGTACGAGGGAGATTCTCTTCATCCCATTAACTACATCTTTATATGAAATTAGAATTTATTAATGTATAAAATACTGTAATAAACTAAAAATAGAAAATTCCACCTAATTTTTCTATATTGAAAAATTTCTTCCAAACAGATTTTGTTACTTTTATAAAAATGGAACTAAAAATTCAACATGTTCACATAACACAGCGTCTGATTTAGATAAAGTTACAACCCTTTTCTTCTCTTCTCTCTTTTAAACAGCAGGTTGTTTTCCACAGCAGTAAAATTGTGTGCTTTGGGGTTATATAAATATAAATATATAAAGTGTTAATTTCTTTCTAATCCTGCTGTATTTCTACTTCTCTTTTCCCCTGCAGTGAAAGTGTTCAGAAACCTCACACACTTCTCTCAGTGTAAAAACTGGTTTTATTTCACACCAGCTGGAGAGAAATTATTCCCAGACTCGACCCTGTAGCTCTTGTTCATGCGTCTGTAAACATTATTCATCTTCACAGCCTTCACTTCTTAATTACTCTTAAAACTAATACTCTATTTTTTTCACGGCTGATTTTTGGAATTAAAATTTAACATGACTTTAATCATATAGAAATAAATATCAAAATAAAATATAAAAAGCAACCTCTACATAAAGTAACTCCCGATGCCTCGCCAACCTTTAGATAGTTATAGAGATGCGTGCATCATAAAACTATAATCGTTCCTAAATCTGGGGTAATCTAAAGGAATTTACAGAACGGCTCCTTTGTCAGGTGTTCAATTATATAACAATAATAATACTAATAACAACAACAATAATAACAAAAATTATAATAATTATAATAATAGCAATGCTAACAACAACAGCAATATTAATATCTAATAATGATAAGAATAAGAATAATATTAATAATAATAAGAAGAAGAATAATGATAATTATAATAATAATGATAAGAATAAGAATAAGAATAATAATAAGAAGAAGAAGAAGAAGAATGATAATTATAATAATAATGATAATAAAAGTTTTAATTGGAAGAGACCTCAGTGTTGCATGCTGGGATTATTGTGGTTTTTGATATTAATGTATTAAGAATTTCACAATAAAAATAAAACCTCTTGAATATTTTTGGAGAAACTTTAAGTGACGGTTCGGTCCTCATTAATCACGTGACTTACACTGAATCTCTCACATTTCAGCACCTGGACACGGAGGCGCGTGCAGCTGCGTGAGCGCGGAGAGCACGAGCACGAGCACGCGCGCTCCCCCGGTCCTCCTCACCCTCACCTTGCATGTTGTTGTCCGCTTTGCCGCACGTGACCCATTTCCCGCCCTGGAAGCGCCAGTGGTTCGGGTCCGCGAGCACGACCTCCACGAACACATTGTAGTGCGCGCTCACGTTCAGCCCCGCGATGTTAAAGCTCAGGAACGGGAACATGCGCCTGCACGAGACAACACAATAAACAAGCCTGTTTACTACACACACACACACACACACACACACACACACACCTGCACACACACACAGTATTAGTGCACAAAGTTCTGGGTCGGAAACAGCACTGCGCGCGAGACACCTGCAGAATAAAACGTGTCATTAAAATCAAACGGAAACGGATCCTCGCGCACGAGACTAAATAATAATAATAATAATAATAATAATAATAATAACAATTATTATTATTATTTATATTATTATTATTTATATTATTCTTATTATTATTTATATTATTATGATGATGATTATTATTACTATTATTATTATTATTAACAATAATAATAATAATATTGTTGTTGTTGATATGGTTATTATTATTATTTCAGGTAAAAAAAGAGGAAAAAAAAGGATTAAAGGTAAAAACTCAACGAAACAAACATGCGCACAGACACGGACTGAGAAGCAAAACAAAAACCTGCTCATTCATAAAGTTTACATCTGTATCCATACATAACATCTAATTAATCAATAAATAACACTACAATTATAAACTACACTTACATAATTAAATCTAAATTACAGCGTAATTATCATCATAATCAAACATCATGAAATCAACATCCCGAAGTGTGTTAATTAGTTCAGTATAATCTTCTTTAACAGATCTAGAAGAATCATTCTTGGAGCATTTAAGTGGAATAAATGGTGAAATTAAAGACAGAACTGAAAGAAAACTTTGGTGCTGCTGATGGAGGAGAAGAAACGATGCAATTAGATATTATCATAGACATGAAAAGGAAAAGAATCTGATTCATATCAAATCAAAATGAACGAGTTTATTACCACCTAAGCTTTCCATCAGGACACAAGTCACCGTCAGCATTTCACTGATCTGAACTTCGTGATTATTCACACTCATTAAAACACGCGGTGAGCTCGCGCGCGCGTGTGTGTGACGTGTTCTACATGTCAGTGTGTGTTAGAAACAGAAAAGACCCCAAATCAGCCTAGAAAATTAACTTTATTCTTACTGTTTAACGTGGTGCACCACCACCAATTTAATCAACCCCCCCCCCCACACACACACAGAATAGTAAATGATTGAATAGTTAAATATCCTGCAGGTTTATTTCATTTATACACTTTAACTGGATAAAATGATAAAAATGTTTAATGTATGATTTGGACCGAAAATGATTCCACGCTGATCATCGATCTGCGCATGCGCATTAGGATAATTTATAAGAAATATTTCGTTTAAAGAAAATGAACGGATATTTATTCAATTATTTACTTCAATATTAGGAACTAATAAACAACATTTAATGAATTTTAAAACCCGGATTAAAGCACATACGACATCTCTCCAGTCCTGTTTGCTATTTTTAAAGGAAACTTTCCAAATGTACTGAATGAAATGCGATGAGATCTGAAGTGTAATTTCCCTTTTATTTAATGTAAAATCAGTTCACTGGGCGATGAAAAGATGACGCCGCATCACATTGTTTTACACCTGATGAAGAGGAGAGAGAGAGAGAGAGACAGAGAGAGAGAGAGAGAGAGAGAGAGAGAGAGAGAGAGAGAGAGAGAGAGAGAGAGA
>JAOUQZ010000010.1:20852162-20865001 GCA_028564935.1 Neosilurus hyrtlii | reverse complement strand
GTTGATCTTCTTAGGCCACACCCTCCCTCGTTACACAAATACACATCACCTGATATGCATTAAATCCAATAAGCATTAAAGTTTATACAGCTTGGAGTTGGAAATTATGAATAAAATGATGATATGGTCACAATAATCACTTGCCTATTAATTGTGCACACAGTGTGTGTGTATGTAGGTACATGTATAAATTTAGCTTAGTGTAGTTACTTTAGTTATCTTTTGTGAACTTTTTTATTACTGCTGCTAAACATATTTTCATGCAACAGTTGACAATAAAGATCTCTTTATCTTTATCTTTATTCTATATGAATATAAAGGTTTCCTGGTGAAACCATCCCAGCTTGCAGGCTTAGTATCTCTTATTCACCTGTTCTACATCTTGTTTTGGTTCTGTATCTGTTTACAATAACAGTAACGAGATGGCATGACCGGTTGAAACGATCTTGCACATACGTGATGTATTTACAGTATTCTGTTACTCCTAGATTAGCCTGGAATTGGTTTAAGTAGCGTGAGAGCCTCCTGTGTAATGAGTGGCTCTGCCTCTTACCGTCCAGCCTCCTCCATCAGTCTCCATATCGCAGTAAACCATGACAGGTTGTCCCTGTTTCCCTCCGGGGAAAATCTCCACCAAATCTGACTCTGTCAGTCCATTCATCTGCTCCTGAGAACAGTCCGAGGGGTACGGGAAGCGCAGAGCTCCTGACAGAGAGGCACAGCATCGTATATTTAGGTCATTATTTTTGGCTAGCAACTTAGCATTCGCTTTAGGTTTGGACTGAATACAGAGTAAGTGTAAGTGCTGGACTAAATATTTTGTGTAGCACGAGCTGAAGAGTGACAGTGAGCGTTCTGAGACTATTTAACATTTAGAAATTTCAGGTAAAACAGTGATGATGTCACTGTAGTGGATCCACAATCTTCACCGATCGCTTTCAGCTCGGTGGGTTGTAGTTATGGTTAGGGGTGGGGCTACCTGTGTACCCGCCTCCTTCTCTGGGCTGCAGTTTGGACTTTTGTACTGTGGAAGAACAACAGGAAAAATGAGGTGCAGAGACATACACACCTGTAGTGAACTCAGTAGAGATGGTGGCAGTGTAGACTCCGCCTCTTTCACCCTGCAGTAGTGCTGTATACGTGGACGAGGAACGCAGTCCTCTGAGATTATGTTTGGTGACTCCAGGGTTAAGGGTCACTTCCTGTTTGGTGAAAGGCATGAATAAAAATAAAACAAATGAAGAATGCTCACTGTTAGCTTTATTATATTCTGTGTATCAGGATAATGTCTTATTGAAAGTTATGGAGCAGGTGGTATTCTTAAAAAAATAAATAAATTATTGGCTTAATGGTGCTAACAATGTTTTAATTCTAATTGTTTAAGAGCTAGCGGTTAAGCTTTGCTATGCTAATTGTTTTGCTATAATACGTAAATAGCAACATTACTTTAAGTTGTAATCTATATGATGTGTTTTTTAAATAAATTCCAGTATCAATTATCAAGGTAGCTATCAAAACTAAAGCTAAATGTCTGATAGCTACAGCAAGTTTATCCCTCATCTGACCTTGCGCTCTCCACCTTTGGTGAAGTATGTCAATTTGTAGCTGGTCACTGCTGAAGCTGGTGGTTTCCATGATAACACAGCAGTACGTGCAGTTACGTCTGTAGCAGTCAGATCCCGCGGTGCTGCCCCTTTTCCAGAAGAGCCTATCAGAAAAGAGAACAGAGCCAAGATTATGACATTATTCAATTCAATTCAATTTAGTTTTATTTGTATGGCGCTTTTTCCAGTTGACATTGTCACAAAGCAGCTTTACATAGTAAAATTAATTTAAGGAGGAATTTAAACATTTTTCTACAACCCCCTACACAACCCCCTACACATCCCTAATCAGCAGGCCCGTGGCGTCCGTGGCAAGGAAAAACATCACAATCACGTCTCAGTAAACTAGTGTGTATATTAATTGTACATTTCAAATAAAGCACAAGAAACCACGTGATATTTTGAACCAATGGCACAAAAAGGAAGAGCTATGCAAAGAACCCAGACCGTCTATCTTACACTAAAGCTGCTTTTACATGAGCAACAGGAACAAGTTGGTCCCACTTTCCTACCGGTGTACATGATCATCCCTAAATCTGTGGCAACCCAGAAGCTAGAGAGACATCGCGCAAAGCCACCTGCGCAAATCAGAGATCAGAATCTGTCTGGTAAGGACGTAAGACGTGCTTTCGTATTTTTCAGTGATTCTACTCAAGAACAGGCAGCGACAAAGAGTCAAAAAATATAAACGCAAATGGATGGCATCATTTCAGAATGTTTCACACCAAAGAAGAAGAAACAGAATAATTTTTTTCTTTGTTTTGATGGCAGTAGGTTCTCTGCTTGTCCAACTAGTACGCATGATAACGCAAAGTTAACACTTATTACTGGAGAAGACCCGCCCATTTGCTGCGAAACACCTAATAACCCAGAGATGACGATACTGCACACACATAAACCCTCCTACTTTTCACAGATTGTTCTGGAGAGATGTTCTGGAACTACTTGCCCCAGTTCGAGGTGTAAGTTGTTCCAGCACAAGAGCCCCTGTTAAGAGACTTTATACAGCTTAACCCTTTAACACACACTCTGTGGGGAGTGGGCGCTCACCGCTGGCTGTGGTGAAGGTGGTGTCTGTGCTGGAGCTTTTTTGTTCTCCGAGTCGGCTGATGATGGTGACTCTGTACTTGGTGGAAGCCTTTAGAGCCTGAAGCTGCTGTTCCAGAGCGTTACCTGACACACTGACGCTCAACTCTGAGTCAGGAGCTAACACACACACACACACACACACACACACACACACACACACAAGATCATGTTTTCAAGGAAAGTAAAAAGTAAGTCGGCAACATTTTACAGACTCGTTTAGTCCTCGTCAACAGATCATGAAGGATTACTAGAACAAGATAAACTTCTGTCATTATTTATTATTCCTGTTGAAATTAAGGCTCAGTTTCATAGCAAAGTAAAATCAGATCCATATTGACGGAAATCTGTGGACTTAAAGCAAGCAGAGGCAGAAAACATGCCTTAAATTGACTACAGAGAGCAGCACTTTGATGTAGAGGTTAGCACATGGGGCTCTCACAGCAAGAAGGTTCTGGGTTCGAGTCCCGGGCTCAGTGAGGGCATGTCTGTGTGGAGTTTGCATGTTCTCCCTGTGCTTGCATAAGTTTCCTCTGGGTACTCCGGTTTCCTTCCACAGTGCAAAGGCAGACGTGTTGGCCGTGTCATGGACTGGCGAGCTGTTCGTACCCTGGACTGTGGGAGAAAAACCGGAGTATCCGGAGAAAACCTATGCAAGCACGGGGAGAACATGTAAACTCCACACAGAAATGCTCCCGTCGAGTCTGGGATTTGATCCCAGTCCCATCGTGCTTGGAGGTGGATGTGCAACCACTGCGTCGCCCTCATTATACCTGTGTCGGGTTAAAATAATCAAACCTGCAGGACTTCAGCAGATTTTTCAGGTTAATCACTGCACTTGTCACCATAATCTATTTGTACCTGGTGGAGGTACCCTGTACTCTATGAGTGCCCCTCTAGTTGGTGATGAGTTTATATACATGTGTAGATAATCAGTCATCAGAGTCATTATGTCATCGTTATTCTAAATATTCGAGGAAATGAGAGAGACGGAACGGGAGCTGACCTTCCTCAGGGCGGTAAGTGATGATGTACTGGTCAACGGTTGCCAGGGCAGGTCTCCATAACAACAGTGCCTTAGTATCTGTGATGTTTATAGCCCTGAGGTCAGTGGGCGGGTCAGGCACTGAGACACAGAGGAAAGAACATATACATAATTAATATATATATCACTGATCACAGCTTAAATCAGTTTCACCACAGGGAATTCTCTCCGCTCAGAATCTAATGTCTAAATGACTTTAGGACAAAAAAGGAACAAACAAACAAAACCCCAAATACACAGAGATTATATATAGATAGACTGACTGAATAGAGAGAGGGGGGGGGGGGACTATAAAAAGTAAAATTTATAGTAATAAATATAAACATAATAGTAATTATAATAATATGTTAAATAAATGGTAAATTTAAAGAAGTTATTTTAAAATTATAATAAAAATGAAATAATTTCAAAGGAAAAAAGTGAATAAAATAAATAGGGAGTCAAAAGAAAAAAAAGAAAATATGTAGAGAAAATGTTTGAAAAAGGTTTTAAAAATAAGATAAAAGATGAAGAACAAACAGCACAAACAAAGCTGAATCCAATAAAATATAAGAACAAAAAGTAAAAAAGACAAGTTAAAAAAGATATGGGTGTGTAATAATTGTGTTGTGTATTTGGAGTCACATGTTTGGGCTCAGACATACGTGTGATCACGAAATCCTTTATTGGATCGCTCTCATCCAATCCGAGCACAGAGATAATGCTGACATCATAAGTGGATCCGGGTGAGAGCTCGGTGAGAGCAAGAGTGGTGGATGATGCGTTCACCGCCACTGAGATCGGCTCTCCTGTTACCAAACACATCAACTGTTATAAAAACTTACTGTGTGTGTGTGTGTGTGTGTGTGTGTGTGTGTGTGTGATGGGGTCTTACCCTCTTTAGTGTGAATGTAAGTGACCTTAAACCCAGACACAGAGCTCTTGGGTGGTTTCCATGACACGGTGAGGGATGTGTCCTTTATGTCACTAAAGGAGAGATGTGAGGGAGGCTCAGGACCTACAGACACATCACACATGATTTACAAAGAAAGAAAAGAAAAAAGAAGGAAAGAAAACAGAAAAAAGGGAAAAATATAAAAAGATGAACAATTAAGAAAGAAAGAAAGAGAAAAATCTAAAATATAGTAAAAGAAAAAATAACCACCTAACAAACAAATAAATAAATAATACTGTAATTTTAAATAAAGTTAAAGAAATAACTAACCATTAACCAAGTGAATAAATTAATTAATTGAAAGAAAATTAAACGAAAAAAATGAAGAAAGTAAGCAAGAAAGGAAAAAACTACAAATAAATTAAAAAAATTAAATAACAAACATTGTAAACAAAAATAAAGAAAAATCAAGAAATAAAGTAAAAATACCCTATGTAGCCCTATATATATATATATATAAAAAGAAAAGTAAAGAAAACGAAACACTAAAGAAAATTTCAAGAAAAGAAAACAAGAAGAATCTGAATTCAAAGACAGAAATAAAAATGAAATAAATAATGAACCAGACAGAAGAGAATTTACTCAGAAGGAAGTAAAGAAGAAAGACAAATATTAAAAGTAATGTAATTTACTTCAATAAAGAAAACAAAATAAGGAGAGACAGAACAAAAGTAAAAAGAAAACCAAAGAGAAGAGAAACAGTTACATAAACAGATCATTCATGTCTGATTGCATTTGACTGATATACTGTATGTGCTGAAGGTTCTAAACGTGCTCCAGTGCGTTCTTACAAGTGTACATAAGGTTTATGTACTGGTGTATATATGTAGAGTACAAACATATATACAGTATATACATCACAGCATATATACACTACTGACACCCACATAAAGAGCAGGGTTAATCATACACACACGGATCCTGGACACAGCACAAACAGGACATTACAGTGATGAAGATGATGATGATGAGCAGAGTGATGGTGCTGGACGTGTGATCCTGGAGGAGGAAGAAGACAAAGAGGAAGTGAAGAGTCTGAGGAGGAAGTTGTGTGAGCGGGTTAAATTTGTCTTTTGGAAAAGAGGAAAATAGTTTTTTAAATGCACACCAGGTTGTTCCTGATTGATTTATTCTCAGTTATAATTTCTTCAAAGATAGAAAAGGATAAAAGTGGGAAAAGCATCCCAACACTTTATTACTGCGCCCTTGTTCACTTCCCCTTAAACACCTGTTACTACATCATCAGAAAATCTACTTCACTGTAGACCTAAAAACACTGATTACCCACAATGCTTTGCTGAAAATAATAAAAAAAATTACTTCCTGAAAAGTATTAATTATTCAGTAAATTTTAAATTATAATAATAATAATAATAATAATAATAAATTTTTAAAAATAATAATAATAATAATAAAAATAATAATAATTTATAATAATAAACATTTATAATAATATTACAATTGTAATTTTTTATATAATTTTATATTAATTTTAAATGAATCATTATATATTTTTTATAATTTATATTATAAAATAATATATTATAAAATAATAAATCTATTAAATTATATTACCTTTCAATGAAATATGACATTATTTCATTTTATTACATTATTTATAAATTATATACATTTTCTTTTTTTTAAAGTTATAAAATAACTTTAACTTGTCATTAACTATTACTACATTTATTATAATACATAAAAATATTTTTCATATTAGTATATTTATTTATTATCTAAAATTAGCTAATTTATATATAAATACATAATTTATAAAGAAATTAATGTAGATCAAAAGGAATTATAAAATGAATTGAATCTTAATAAATTTAATTATTTCGTGCCACTGCGACCAAAAATGGCCAACGGAAATATCCCGGCAGCGTGATGAATTTAGCAATATTAAAATAACCTAAAATCCACCAATAGGATGAAGGCAAACTCACAATCTGAGCTACCGATACAGTAGCGATGATGGTGCTATAAAATTCAGCCCAGGTTTGACTGGGATTTTGATGAGTGATGTTCTATAATCCGAATTCGTACCCAGTGAACCTGGTTTCAGTCATTTCTGCTCCTGAGCCCTACAGTGATGTTGACTCTCACTAGTGACCTACAGGGATCTAGCTACTGTAGTAAGGGGGAGTCGACAAGGCCATCTAAAATCAGTGTTGGAATGCAGATCTAACCTCGTCAAACACATCATGCCAACCAGTAGCTCTACAGTTCTATCTTTCAGCCCCGTGCCCTGATGCATTGAAGATGAAGATTTTGGGGCCAGTCGTGGTCTTACCCTGTGTTTTGGGTGAATGGAGAGAGAGTAGCAGTGAGGATGGCTGACTGTAAGTTTATCCTGGGTGAAAGAAGATCAGATTAGCAATAAATGATAATGAGAATGCTGGTTATTTATTTTTAATCAGTCATAATTTGCTGTTCATGTCCTGATTCATGAATATCATCATCGCCTACAGCAGTCCTACTATCATCAACTCCTAGAATCACCGACGGGTTAAAGGTGTATCTCACTGGACTTGCGAACAGTTGGCGACCGTGGCGAATCGACATTCCTTACATTCATCATTCAATCCAAAAAATAAACAATTCTACAAATAGTCTCCAAGAAGTCTGCATGCTCGGCAAACCTTCACCGATCTTTGGGAAACATGTCAGCAGATTTCTCCGAACAGTCGGCAAACATTCTATGAGGTCGTCCACGATTTTTCAATCAATCGCCTCCCTCAAGACTGTATCGACTTGTTGAAGAATACTGACAGAATACTTGGTGAACAGTTCGGGAACTCTGTGTGTGGTTGGTGAACGTCTGTATTCATGTGACTGCCATGTGACTGTGATGCTATATGAAGGCAACTTGGTGAGAATTTTGCAAACAGTCAAAGAACAATTGGCACAGTCACCATATTCGCCACAATTTCCCCTGAGTGTTCGCAGGGATTCATCTGTTCTTGAACTGTCATCAGAGTCACCAGGACATCATCAACAAATCCCCAGTCAGTATCTCACTCATTAACGAATACTTAATGAATAGTTCAAAGTCATCCCAAATGTGACAAATCTCTATTCGGTGCTTTCACCAATCGTACATCACCGAGTGAGATACTCACCATGACAAGAGCCAGTAATCTGACTGGGTTAATGGTGCTTTAACAGCTGCATTTGGAACGGATTTTATTTTCCTTTGAGATGAAAGATACATGTTTGACTTTATCAGTTTAAAACTAGTATTACTCTGAAAATAGATGCCGGCCATGGAAACGCCCCCTTTCGCCCAGAGTCATACGGGATTGGCTCCAGCTTCTCCATGACCCTAAAACAGGATAAGCGGTATGGAGAATGAATGAATGAAAGATATTCATGACACATCGGTGCTTGACACGCAAATGTGACTTGATTGATTTGACATTCTGGTGTGCAAAGTTTAAAAAAAAAACAGGCAAAATATACACACTTTTTATTTTGTCTTTAATATTACTGTGTTGTAGTGGAAGTAAATGAGAAAGTGTTCGCTGGATGTGTTCAGATATTTATTGCATTTGACTGTTGCCCTTAACCAGAGTAAATTATATTTTTTATTTCATTTATAGAAACTGGGGGCTAAGGGCCTTGCTCAAGGGCCCAACACTGGCAGCTTAGTGGTTCTGTGCCTTGATTCCCCAACCCTCTCATCGGTAACCCAGGGCCTAATCCACCGAGCCTCCACTGCTTCTAGCTGATCTCTCAGTGATCTCTATATAAAACAGAGTTAACAAAGGTTTTGTAATCATTTGCATCAGTGAGTCTGTTTGTCAGTTTGTTTGTGAACCAACTAGTGACCACACCAGTGCACAGATTTTCACCAAACTACCCTACCCTACCTGGGTCCCAGAGATGACACAATTTTGGACTGTCTTGGTCAAAGGTCAGAGCAATTTTGGATATATACACCTATAACTAGGAAATGAGTGCCGATAGACATGGTGTTATGATGGAACCCAAATAGAAAACCATAAATGGACTTTCAAATGAGATAATTATCTTTGAGCTTGAGTGACCTTCATAGGTCAAACCCCAGCCATCTTTAAATCCTTTAAACAAAAGTATTTTTTTGTTGCTGATTTGGTCACGTTCACTTTCTATATTATATTACATTCTTTCAGTATGCCTGTTTTTTAAAAACTTTCACCAGCAAATATGTACACACAGCAAAACCCAGTCCCAGCGTTAAATTACTGCCTACAGTGCAGTTAAACTAACACTGCAAGAGTTTATTTAAGACGTTATGTGTCTGTTTAAAATTGTGGTATTTCATTTTTTTTGTGTGTAGGCTGAACAACATAAAACAACAGGAACAACAACACAACAAATCCACAGGGTTAATATAAAACAAATACACATACAGTAGATACTGCATTAAAATCACATGATGTGAACTTTAATCAAAGCTTCTGGAAGGCCATGTACTGCAGCTTTGATTAAAAGCCCTTGCTGATCAAGGGAACATTGAAAGCACTGTTGAGAAACTGAACGCTGACACAGGATCAACAATTTCCTGGAAACATGTTGCATCCCATGTACAGTATGCATGGTTCTATCTGAGTATGAATTATTTGGCAGTGGTTTGTACCTTTAGATTCTGTGTACCTGTTGTAATGATGATGGTGTGAACATTGGAACGTAATCCAGGACCTGCTCCATAAAGGGCCACCGAGTAGCTGGTTTGAGACGTGAGATTTGTGACAGGATATGAGCGAGCGGAACCAGGAAGTAACTTGTGGACTTTCTTGCTAACTCCATCACTGCTGCTGTTCCTCCTCACAACATCAATAACATTACTGATTATTTCACTTCCTTCTTTCCTCTCTTGCTTTTCTTCCTGGTTGCTGGCGTCCTCCTTGTTTACCCCTTCATCATGCTTGTCCATTATCGTGATCAAAAAGTTTTGGAACTTTCCCTCTGGTGCCACCCAAATTATGTTAAATCCCTTTGATGTCACATTCTGGACTCCAACTCGATCGATGCCATCTTCTGAAACCTCAGCAGTTGGGAATATTGCATTTTTTTGGCTTGTGGTTTTATCGGTTGAGAGAGGAACGTCTGTGGTCCAACCAAGTTTAGAATCAGCTGTGGACTTTCTACTCCCTGCTCTTCCATCATGAACTGTGGTGGAATTTGGCCTTAATTTGGGAAAACCCTTTAGTGGGGGTCGGGCAATCGTGCCATTTTTCCTTTGCCATGTAAAGTTTGGTCTAGGAACAGTATGCCTAGTGGTGCTGCTTTCTCTCGGTTTCATGTCACCATGAAGGTTTGGCTTTGTTTTAGGCTTTTGCATGTGCCTGGAGTCTGGTTCATTTTTCTTTAATGTTGTAAAATTGGCAGTTGAAGCATTTTGACTATGACCTTTGAACCCAGGTTCCATTTGCACACCAGTTCTGTTGTCCCTGATTGTGCTCATGAATGGTCTGTCAGTGCCATCTTCTGAGTCCATAGCAACAGCCTGAACACTAAAACCTGTAGGTTCTTTGGAGCTTTTTTCAACCGTGGGGTCTGTATCCTTCTGCCCACTCTGAACGGTTGTGGAGTTTTGTTTTATTTTGCCATGGAGTTGAAATCTGCCATTGTTTCCCAGTGGAAATTTTGGTCTAAGGTTCTGATTTAGAACACTTCCCTTTCTTCTTATGATGCCAGTTGGCACTTTTTGATTCATAACTTCTTTTATAGTAAGACTTGTGTTGTTGGGAAGGTCCTGATCGTGGTTTGTGATTTTGGACAAGTCCTGGCCTAGATTTGTGATTCTGGACACATCCTGGTCTCTGTCTGTTATGCTGGGCTGAATATTGTCATTGCCAATTTCTGAACCCCCAGGAACTGCTTGAAGTGTATAAGTACTTTCAGTTGTTTGTTTATCTGTTAAGGGAGTTACTGGTTCTTTTGTGCCTTTAACTGTGATGCCTGTGCCTTTTGGTTTTATTTGGTTATATGGTACTGGTCGTAATCTTACTAACGTGCCATCTTTTCTTCGTATAAATTTTGATCTTGGGTGTTTAATTTGGGTGTTTTCCCTCTGGCTCGTGATGTCAGATTCAGCTTTTTCATCGATAAGCAGTTGCGTAGTAGTGTTGCCGTCTCTGTTTGTGAACCTTGGAAGTTCAAGGTCTTGGGTTGCAATCCAAATGTTTTCTGAGCTCCCAGTACCCGGTTGTACTGCATCATCGGTTTTGGGAGGAGCCTTATTTCTTGACAAGGATGGATTAAATTTTGGCTCTGTCTTGTCAACTGCTGGGAATACAATATTTGATTCTTTGCTTGTGTTGTCGTCTACTTCATCAGCTTTGGAGCCGTTGCCATTTTTAAGGTTTGTCTTTGTTTTGGGTTCTGGAAGAAGTCCGATGACTGTTTTGTTTTTCCCATGCTGTGTAGATACCTCTGTATGGATGGGGATTAAGACACTTTGGCTGCTGCTAATGATTTCTGGCTGCACTTTGTTCCTTGCAGTGCTGTTGACTCTGGGTATGATAGGTCTGCGTAGGGGACTCCTGTAGGGGTGCTGAAAAGTGCTGGTCCGGTTTAGAAAGGGACCATTGTTATATCGGCGAGGGAATGTACCCCATGGACCCCTATGTGGCAGGCTTTGGTATTGTGTTGCAGTTTTATTTTTTGTTTCTGTGTGTTTTGGAAACTTGGCTTTTCTGGTGTCCCCTGTATTCATGGTGACTTCTGGTAAATTTGCTACTGAAGAATCCATATTGAGCTCTCGGACAGAATCAGTCATTAAGTCTCGATCATAAGGTTGAGACCCCATTGTCTTCCTCTTTTGGGGTTCTTTCACTGCAAGTAGGAAAGAAGTTTGAACAGAGGATACATTTCCAACTGGATTTTTGTATTCTGGCTTTTAAGAAGAGCTTATGGAGGAAATGGAGAAAGTTGGCTGTCTTCTATTTATTGGTAATGATGAACCAGGTAATTCTGACACCGTTTTCATGATAATCTCTTTTCCCGTACTGTACTGCACTGTAATGTACTGTACTGTATGGGAGTCTCTGCTGTAGTCCCTAAAATCATGAATGAAGTTTGCAAGTAAAATCAAATTAATCAGCCTTTAGTGTGTCATCCAGAAGGAGAAAAACATCGCTGTATGAGTTTGAGGTTAATGTTTCAGTGGTTAAACCAGTTGTGAATTACCTTTAGGGACTGTGTACATTGCATTCACTTTTTACTTGTTTTCAGATGGGAATAAAATATTTTAAAATGAGATGCTCAGATCAGGGTTTTGTTTTTGTTTTTCCTTCGAATTTTTTTTTTCATTTAAAAATTCCAATTCCATATATTCACCAACCCAGATGTGTATCAGTGGTTACTGGGTAGACTACAGATTGGCATTATTACCTGTTGCACTGCTAATATGGACCACTATGAGCAGCTTTAAAAACAGCTAGAGGGTGTCCGTGTAAAAGAGGATGAAATCAAAGACAGCCCAGTACACAGATGGTGTAGGCCAATGGACCATCATCCTCCCAGGGGACACCCCAGGTGAGGGAAGAAAAATATTTCAGAATTTTTAACTTTTACAAGTTTTACTTTTGTTTAATATAAAAAGCCTAAAACAATGTAAATGTACAACTATACCACTAAGTAAAAAACCCTGGTGTGTCGCCTGACCCCCACTTCCATCGCAGGTACATGCTCCTAGGCAGACTTTCCTGAACGTGTGGTTTTGCCTAGTTATCCGAACCACTGATCATGAAACGTGATATAATTATCAGTAATCTAAAAAAAAGAAAATTGAGGAAAGCAGGACAGAAACAGAGGTAAATGTGATGAGTAAACAGTTTCTCTGTGGTATAGTCATTACAACTGGAGGAGGTTGTTGTTATTTTGTAGAAGCATTCTCTAATTTACTAAATAGATACTGTAAGTTACTTCCACCTGAAAATCATTAGCAAAAGTCGTAAAGACTTTATAAAAATTTAGGGAGAGCGTAACTGTTGACATCATTTTAAGAAATACTACTTAATGTTAAGTTTGTTGCACAAAGCACCCACTGTCTACCTTAGATAACAAGGGCTACATTTTTATTAGTGTCTAGTCTCATTAGTCAGTTTTAGCCCTGCTGGTATTATTCAGTTAAACTGTTTTTCCTTTTCTGCCCCCTTCTGTAATACATGATTGTAAT
>JAOUQZ010000010.1:20768343-20780536 GCA_028564935.1 Neosilurus hyrtlii | reverse complement strand
GTGTGTGTGTGTGTGTGTGTGTGTGTGTGTGTGTGTGTGTGTGTGTGTGTGTGCATGTGTGCGTGTGTGTGTGTGTGCATGCAGAGGGGAAGTGGGCTGAACTTGAACAGGGGTGACTGACAGACAGAGACGGAGGGTCAGCAACGGACAAGCTGGACAGAAGGTGTAAGATGGAGTTTAAGCAAGTTTTTACGATCTCTATTTTATATCATTTCCTGGATATTCTTGTTCTGTAGTTGTTTATTCATTCATACTTTCATTCATTTTGCAAGCCTCTGAATCTTACTAGCGTTGCGGAGTGCCTGGAGTGCATCTGGAGCGCATCTCAGCCGACTGTGTGTTCATACCCTGAATAGCTTGCTAATTCATCACAGGGCAACACACACAACCACACACACACAACCACACACACACACACACACACACACACACCTGGGGGCGATTAGCCAATCTAATAAGGCTAATGTGCATGTCCTTGGATTGTGGGAGGAAACCGGAGTGCCTGGAAGAAACCCAGGCAAAGAAAGGGGGGAACATGCAAACTCCATAGAGAAACACTTTTGCTGAGCCCGGGACTCAAACCCGTGACCTGCTTTCTGTGGGGCAGACGTGCTAACCACTACACCACCGTGCCACCCCTAATCCCTTCATTTATCTTGAGTGATGCATTTATTTTGGTCAGGGTTCCTGTTTTAATCATTTATAATTTACTCTATAAATATTAAATTAATTATAAATATAAAGTTAAAAGATTTTTCTTAAACAAATTTCCGGGGTAGAAATTTAATTTATTTATTTTATTGATGTGAAAATGAAGCAGCACTGCAGTAATTTATAATAGGTGAAATAGTGACCCATTTTCCATCTATTTTCCATCCATTATCCATCCATTATCCATACAGCTGTCCATCAGGGTCGTGGGGAAGCAGGAACCAATCCCAGCTGACTTTGGTTGAGAGGCGGGGTTACTGAACAGGTCTTCGGTCTTTTACAGGACTAGCAGAGACATAAACACCCATTCACACTCACATTCACATCTTCAGGAGGATTTAGAGTAGCCACTTGACCTAATGTGCATGTGTTTGAACAGTGAGAGGAAACCAGAGTACCCAGATGAAACCCACACTATCTAACTAACTTTCTACTCAGCCACCCCAGCCAGTTTTCCTACTTTTATGTGGGAGCCATATGGGTGGTATTTGGGCTGAAAAATGGGTCTCATATAGGACTGTCTGTGGGTTCCATAGAGGCCCCATGTTAACCACCCACATGTGTATGTGGGCCCCTCCTGGGTTATGCCAGGGTTACATGGGCACCAAGTGGGAAAGGGCCAAAAATGTGCATCTTAACTGGGGTCCATTGGGCCACCTAAGTGCGTCCCTCTTTTCTACGCCCAGATGGGTCCCCTAAGTGGGTCCTAGCTGCGTTACTGATGGGAAATGGATTCATGTTTGTGGTTGATGTGGGGCCACTATGGAACCTGTGGACAATCTCATATAGGCTAATTTTTTTTATCCCACTTACTACCCACTAGTGCTGGCTGGGACCGTGCTATACAAATAACTTTACATCTGTTACATGTCCTGCTTTTGTTTTTGTTTTTTGTTTGTTTTTTTAAAGTGTGTAAAGCTTTAGCTGTTTTATTATGTAAATAAATAGATAGATAGATAGATAGATAGATAGATAGATAGATAGATAGATAGATAGATAGATAGATGCAAAAGTTTAAAAATGGAAATAGTATTCACAACCTGTTTATAATTTATTAATAAATCAGAGCAGACTGGTGTCAAAAAAACAATCTGATCAATGCACCTAAGACCATTCAGGCGAAACAAGACATCAAGTGGTGCACTAACATCAGAAGGATGGGTTTTTTTCCCCCCACTGGGGAAAATAGAAAGAAATAACAATGCAAGAGAGAGAATTTGGCTCTGACTTGATGTGATAGTATAGTTTTATTGTTATGCAGGTGAAAAATAGCAAGTTTTTAAAATGATTCTTGATGGTGCAGGCTGAGGAGTGGATAGTGCGCCCCCTGGTGGAGATGTGGAGTATCACACTACAGGCTGCAGTGACCTTTACTGTGTTGACTTTTCATATCTAGACTTCTTATCCAAATCCTTTAGCCATGGAGCTAAATTTAGGACCAAAAAAAAAATCTGTGACCTAGTGTGAAGTGGTGTTTCCAAGAATATACCTGTTTATTACTCAAACAGTTCTTTATGGGAGAATGTATTTATTTAATGAACTATTAATAAAAGACAGACATAAGAAATATCTGACAGAAAATAATAACCCTAAAAGAGATAGAGAGAGAGGGATTTCTAACTTAAACCAAAACAACCCCCTTTTCTGAGATGCTCTAAGCTCCCCCTCATCTCCAGGCTGTGACGGTACTGTGACGTCACGCGCTCTGAGATCTCGCGAGATTTGGGCTGTACTGAGCGCCACGTCGGTAAGAAGACAGGAAGGAGCATCAGCAGCTTCTGAGTAAATAACACCAGTTTATATTGAATTCCTTCAGGGTTAACACTCACAGGGCGGGTACACGCTTCCCACGAGGTGAGACAACTTTATTTTGTTATATTATTGTGTATCACAGTAAACAAATAAAGCTTATATTGTGTTTTATGTAGCTAGCGACTAGCATGCTAACCGGCTAATCATGATATCTGCACTGTTTACACTGTTTACACATCAGCAGTGTTTATAAATATATCGGTTTATTACTGCACTCGGGTGAATTCTGTCATTATGAACAGATATAATCTGTAAATACATCCTTTTAATAAAGGCTAGAGGAGTCTAACAGGAATGAATGAAACCAGATAAACAGATATTTTTATAGGAAGAGCTGTAAGGAAAGGCTGTATCCCAAATGGAGATGCACTTCTACACCGAGTGCCCTATATAGGGCACTAATTAAGGGCTCCAGCATCCTGCACTATTTATATATAAATATATCCTTCAGGGAGATGTTAAAGATTCATGTCTCTGCTCTGAGTATTTATTACAGAGAGCGTATTAAATAGAAATGCTGGAAGAGTGGAAAACATAACTTATTTATTTCTGTAGCACCTTTTATTAAGAAATATTTAAATTACAGGAAAGTAATCAGTGACAAAAACGCCTACCCTGAGCCCGGGACTCGAACCCAGGACCTTGTTACTGTGAGGCAGACGTGCTCACCACTACACGAACCGCACCCTCCTGCAGCTCGTCACGTTAGAGACGTTGTTAAAAAGCAACACTGGAGACTCCGTCCGTAAAAGATAAACTTAAATGTTTCCACCTTTTAAACGACTACAGATATCTTTTTTCTGTTGGAATCTGTGTGATGAATGACTCCTTGCTCACTGGTGCGACTCTGTCCATGTGTATGTGGAATGTTCTGGCTTGCTTTGAGAGCCGTATCGTGATTGATCGGGTGCACGGTGTCTCATCAGGATTTCTCCATTAAAGTAACACTGCAGAATAACGGAGATCTCCTACCTTTACCCCTGCTGGGAGTTTATAGTTCCACATCTCGTTTACGTAAGCTCAGGTGTGTTTACTCACTCTGTTAGCTCAGTGCTACACACGTTCGGTGTAACTGCGTATCCGGGTCAGGGTGGGTAAAGTAAACAGTTTGTGTTGGTTTCCCTCCAGGTGAGATGAGGGCCCTATACGTGTCTGTGCTGTTGCTGGTTTTTGGTTTAGCAGTGCTGTCGTGCGAGCACGGGCATCACCATGGGCATCACCACGGACACCATGGGCATCATCATGACCACCACCATGGGCATCATCATGACCACCACCATGGGCATCATCATGGGCATCACCATGGTGACGTGAAGATGTTTCATGGTGCGAGCAAATGGAGCGCAGAAGCAAATCTACCTCCTGAGGAGGAGGAGCTGCACCATGGCCACACCCATGACCATGGGCTCCATCATGAACATGACTATGCTGATGACCACGGACACGCCCACGACCACGGACACGACCACGGACACGCCCACGACCACGGACATGCCCACGACCACGGACACGCCCACGATCATGGACGTGACCATGGACACGCCCACCATCACGGACATGGACATGATCACGGTCACGGCCATGGACACGCCCCCAGACCCATGCACAGCCCCGGGAAGGACAGCCGGGACATGGTGGAATTGTGGACGCAGGTAAAAAAGGCGACAATAATCAGTGTTCAAACTGGAGACTCATTTGCATACATTTAAAATTAGCGGCTCCTTACAGAAAACTTCATCACATCAGTGATTACGCGCGTTTTTAAAAGACTTTAATGCATGGCGTCCTCCATACACGTTCCTGTGAATGAACTGTTACTATGGAAGCAGAAAGGAATAAGAGAGCAAATTATAATAAAGAGTGATTTACAGCCGCGTTACTGTCGGAGCTGCTGTTATTGAAAACTAAAACATAGCCGTTCTATAGAACCTTGTAACCCCTCAACCAGGACGCATGATGAGCCGAGCAACAGGCCGGAAAAACTTTATATGTTCAAGGTCACTGTGCCAAGGTCACATATACAAATTAGCTACCCCACGCACAGGTTTAGCTCATAGGGAGTGCCAACGCAAAAGTTTAGAAAGTATACTTCTGTATGAGCCCATTATTGTCACGCCAATCCAACGACAATACCCCTCCAGCCGTCACTGGAATTCTGACCAATCACAATGCAGAATTCCACAGCGGTGTTTAAATAGTAGTGACCGTGTAGAATTAATTCTACAAGTTCTCATAGAGGAGTGGAGGGCTGTGAGGCAGTTAATCCAAATCTGTATAGTTCGCTTGTACACGTTGTTTATCTCTCCAGGCCTGTTTATTCCTGCACGGAAGGCGGTGGTGACGATTACGAGAACTCTTAAAAACTCAGTGCTCTACCACTTAAATCGAGTCGCCCATGGAATTCAGGGTGGGCTACCGGGCCCAACCAAAGTGAGCTCAACCACATAAATCGAGTCAGGCAGAAAGGCACAAAACGATACTAAGGCAGTAATGTGTTGCAGACAGAGCAATCAGCCACTAGAGGGCAGTAAAGGTGCAGGTTTCATACTGCTGTCTATGCAGCGATGCAGAATTGAAAGATCGTCCTGTTTCCTTCGACCTGTTCCAGGATTGAACTCACGAACATTTTTCGGATATTTTACAGCTTTATTTTAGCCTCGGTGCTGGAATACGGAGTGAAAACCTAGTAAAGGAGATGTGAACGTGTTGTGTTTTATATGACCTCGTCTGGGTTCTGTGACTGGGGTTTATTTTTCGCAGGCAGTCGGAGCGACATTGCTGATCAGCGCTGCGCCCTTCCTCATCCTCTTCCTCATCCCGGTGCAGTCGAACTCGGATCAGCACCAGAACCTGCTGAAGATCCTGCTGAGCTTTGCTTCAGGGGGGCTGCTGGGGGACGCCTTCCTGCACCTCATCCCTCATGCGCTGGGTTAGTACACGCTGTAAAAAGGTTGAAATGACCAGCGCTGGGCGATACATCAGTAAAGAATCATAATCGTGATATAATCCCTCCCTTCCAGCACCTCACTCTCACCACGGACCTGAGGACCAATCAGCTGTTCCAGAGGACCCTGGTCACGGTCATTCCCACGGTAACGGGCACATCCATACGGATATAAAGGAGCTATGAGAAAGGTGGCACTGATGGAGGAGGAGATCATCTCTAAATGTGTGTGTGTGTGTGTGTGTGTGTGTGTGTGTGTGTGTGTGTGTGTGTGTGTGTTCAGGTGTAGCGCATGATCACATGATGTCCGTGGGTCTGTGGGTTCTCGGGGGTATCGTGGCGTTCCTGGTGGTGGAGAAGTTTGTGCGTCTCCTAAAGGGCGGACACTCTCACTCTCACTCTCACTCTCCGGGTAAGACCCTCCCAGATACTCCCCCTGATCCTGAAGTGTAGAAGTTTCCAGAACATGTCTAAATGTCATCGTTTGTGTGAACGCAGCTGCTCCGAAGTGTAAGAAGAGTGACGGGGAGGAGGAGGAGGAGGAGAAAAAGGAAGGAGGGAAGAAGGATCAGAAGAAGGAGAGGAAGGTGATGAAAGCCAGAGAGGAGAGTTCAGGTAACGGATGGCTGTAGCGGTGCTGATGTGATCAGGGTTATATTCCAGTGCAGTGCTGGATGTTCTGGATGCTGATTGGACAGAAAGTGTTGATGATTTTTCCAAAAGTGTCTGAGATCGAAATCTAACAGTACTGCAGATGATCAAATAACCTCTCATATCTCTCTCTCTCTCTCTCTCTCATCTCTCTCTCTCTCTTTCTCTCTCTCTCATATCTCTCTCTCATATCTCACTCACATCTCTCTCAATCTCATATCTCTCTCAATCTCATATCTCTCTCACTCTCATCTCTCACTCATCTCTCTCACTCTCTCATATCTCTCTCACTCTCTCATCTCTCTCTCATATCTCTCACTCTCATATCTCTCTCACTCTCTCTCTCTCTCATATTTCTCTCTCTCACTCTCATATCTCACTCTCATATGTCTCTCTCACATCTCTCTCTCTCTCATGCTCTCACTCACGCTCTCTCACTCTTTCACTCTCTTACTCTCTCTCCCTCTTTCTCACTATCTCTCTCTCTCACACTCTCTCTATCTCACGCTTTCACACTCTCTCTCTCACTCTTACTCTCTCTATCTCTCTCTGTCATTCCTTCTGTCCTTCTCTCTCTCTCCCCCCCCACCCTCTATCTCACTCTCCCCCCGACTTTCTTTCTCACTGTCTCTTTCCCTCCCTCCCTCTCTCTCTCTCCCTTTCTCTCACTAGATATTAAAGTATCTGGTTATCTGAACCTGGCCGCTGATTTCACCCACAACTTCACAGACGGTCTGGCCATCGGCGCCTCGTTCCTGGTCAGTCCTGCCGTCGGCGTGGTAACTACCATCACCATCCTCCTCCACGAGGTGCCGCACGAGATCGGAGACTTTGCCATCCTCGTCCAGTCAGGATGCACCAAGAGGAAGGTGCGCTGTTTCAGTGTTGTGATTTTTGAGTGAACAGTTTCAGAAGCTCAGGAGAGGATTTTAAACCTGATTAAACTTCTTCCAGCTTTATTTTAGCATCTTTAAATGTATATTTTCCTCGTTTTATAACTTGGTTTGCCAAATCTGGAACAACAAATTAGATCTTTACTTGAGGCCACGCCCAAAGGAAACAAATTACATAAAATAAAAATTGTAAAAAAAAACAAACAAATTCCCCATGTATTCTCTTCTGAACTTCTTTAAGTCACAGTGAAATAAAAGTAAATGTCTGTATTTTGGTCATGTGACTTTTTTTCTTTTCTTTCTTAGGCCATGTGTCTCCAACTCCTCACCGCCATCGGCGCGCTCGCCGGCACCGCCTGCTCCCTGTTGGCCGAAGGAGTGGGTGCAGCCGCTACCGCCTGGATCCTCCCCTTCACAGCCGGCGGCTTTGTTTACATCGCCACGGTGACGGTGCTGCCGGAGTTGCTGAGCGGGCGCTCGAGCGTGGGTCAGTCGGTGCTGGAGGTCGCCGCCATGCTGTTCGGCGTCGGGATGATGGTGATCATCGCCGAGTACGAGTGAGACCCAGAGAGAAACAGAGAGAGAGATGGAATAGTTCTGAGACTCGGGGGAAGAAGAAGAGTAGACGATGTGTAGGCGTGGCCGCGATGCTTTCCACGTCCCGAATGGACCAACAGCACTGGACATGTATCATAACATCCTCCTCCTGAACGAGGGACCCATTTACCGTCAGCTTAGGAACCCCCCCAATGCACAATTGAAATTGAAAGAAATTAATGTTCTGTGTTATTTCGCGAAAAGTGGGAAATGTTGCGGGTTGGTACTAACCACAGATATCCATATTAGTGCCCTAGATAGGGGACAGAGTGAGCACTGCTGAAACCCTACACGGGTCGTTCACAGACTTGATTTGATTCTTACTGTTTTCCAAAAGCGGATCTAGATTTATTTTATTATTTCACTCGGAGCTCCTGCACCACGTCACTGGTCTCAGAATGGTCCGGTGGGGTGCCCTGTCTCGTGGTTCTGTTGGGTCTGAAAGTGTATTATATTAATCACACAAAGGGAAATTTGGCTCTGCGTGTAACCCATCCAGAGTGAGCACGCACACACACACACACGCACGCACACTCGGAGCAGAGTGCAGTCACATTGGCCTGGAGAGCAGCTGGAGGGTAGGGTACCTGGCTCAGCCGTGAAGGTGGAGGAACTGGAAATGCTATTCACTCCCTCCCGCTTTTCCTTCCGGTGTGGGGATTGAACCAGCAACTTTTTGGTCCCAAACCCGCCTCTCTAACCATCTAATCATTCGGATCCAGCTGCCCTCAGATTGAGTTCATTAATGCAGATTGAGAGGAACAAACAACTATCTAAACTTCACATCGTAATTCAGTAAAATTCAAGGAGCGCAGCACTTTTCACCATAAAGATGATCACAGACGTGTATAAATTTATATACAGAAGTGGAGTAGGACCCTGTTTTCACGTGGGGGTTATTTTACTTTTAAAATTCTAAAAATTAATAATAATAATAAATTAAAGTCAGAATTGTCCAAATGGGTGACGTGTTAGCTTTATTTTGTAATTAGTTTATTATTATTATTATTAATAATAATAATAATAATAATAATGAGATTTTTTTTTATCTGTTGTTTTGTCCCGGGTGTCTGGGTTACTGATATTCCCACAGCTTACACTTCTACAACATTCCACCAAATTAATATCAAAGAAAGCTCCTCTAACCCAGGAAGTGCGGCACGGTGGCATTGCGGTTAGCACGTCCACCTCACAGCAAGAAAGTTTGAGTCTTGGGCTCAATGAAGGTGTTTCTGTGTGAAGTTTGTGTAGGTTTCCTCAGGGTACCCCGGTTTCCTCCTACAGTCCAAAGAAATAAACAGTAGGCTGACTGGCTGTTCCAAATTTCCACTGGGTGAGAGTGTGAATGGTGTGTGTGTGTGTGTGTGTGTGTCCCTGCCTTGTGGTCTGGAGAGCTGTTCAGGGTGCACCTCACCTTGGCCCTGAGTCGGCTGCGACAGGCTCCAGGAAGATGAAGTGGCTAACGATTTTTCACATAATCCTCTATTAAGAGAAGGAAAGAATTATGGGGTCTTGCACTGGAAAACAGACATTTTGTTTCATTTTTCTGTGGTTTCAGTTCACTCGAATCGAATTGATTGAGTCGAATGCCCTGTCTGGCGCTCTGATATGGATATTTATGGGAAGTTATTGGCGTCCTCCTGCGTGAGGGTTTCTGGAATATCTATCTATATTTAGGGTATCTGCAGTAAGACGTGTCGAGCATGCTGTAAGAGAAGTGATGATGTAGCACCTGGTTTTAGCACGGCGGTGTGAAAACCACGGAGCCTACATCAGCACTCTGACTCGGAAATCATTCATTAAACCCAACCAAGCGATTTATTTTCCACTTTTCCAGCTGGGCTGCTTTAATAATGCTCACAGGAAGTGCTTATAAATATATATGTGTGTGTGTATATAAAAAAATTATAAAATTGATGTCCGCATCACTTCCTTCATTGGTTAAAGTTCCTTGCAGTTACTGAACAGTCTTGTGTTTTGACACATGGGCCGAGAATTCAATTCTAAAACCTCTAACGATGTTCAACATGCACACTGTGGTTATTGTGGACACTTGAATATTGGCACCTCCCTCTAGAGCCGTCAGTTTGGGAGATTCTCATGCGGATGTGATAAATGTCTTCTCTGGTTTATGAAATTATGATACTGTAAATAAATACACTACTTAATAACAAACTGTTTTAGCTAACTGACATTTAGCTACCTGAGCTAGCATGTTCGCTAGCTTACTGACAATCTGTCCGCAGTAAACATGTTGTGCTTTTTAAAATGTTGAACTCGAAGTCTTAGAGTTTATGGACGGTTCATGCCTACATGTAGTCTGTTGTCTTTTTTCTTTTTGTACTTTGTTTAGGTTTTTTTGTGCGTGACTGTAGTTTAATTCTGTCACAAATGTCTCCAAGTCATTCCTTCCATGTGTTGTTTTTTTTTTTTAATCATTATATAAAGAGAATTCTATAAATCACCTGCAGTGTTGTGGTGTTATGTGAGATGTGCTCTACAGTACAGTTTCTGTTTGAGATTCAGACTCAGTTCGACCTGTGCAGTACAAACACACACACGGTGAAGTATCCAATAAATCCAACAAAGAAAATAAATATACAAGTACAACTGAGTAAATCACTCAATAGAGAAGCCATCCTGGAGCCAACTGTTTTATTTTTTATTTATCTAATAAATCCATGAACTCTTAGTGCGGCGTTATAAAAATGATAGCCTTATGGTCATTCCCAGCGTTCTGCAGGCTGAACAGACCGGGCCTGGGAGGTCTGACCCATGTGATGGAAGTATCTTGGATATTTGGGAGGGATGTACTCGAAGGTACCATGCACCCATAAATAAGAAGTGTTTTATTAAACAGGTCGAACATATTTAAATAAGACTCAATCATTTGCCGAACTGCTTGATCCTACTAGGGTCGCGGGGAGGCTGGAGCCTATCTAACTAATTGGCCCTAGATGTAAGTCTGAAAGGTTGTGTGTGTGTGTATGTGTGTGTGTGTGTGTTGGCCTTGCGATGGGGTGAGCAGTTCTCGTTGTACCCTGTACCCTCGTTTTGCCCATTGTAGGCTGAGATAGACTCCAGCCACCCCGTGACCCTAGCATGATTAAATCTAAAATGAACAAGTAAAAATTTTTTGTACTAATTATTCCGTTCCCAAAACTGGTCAGAGAAGCTACCAAGAGGCCTGTGGCAACTTTGAAGCAGTTACAGGAATTTTCAGCAAAGAACAGTCATTGTGTGCAGGTGACAACAGTATCACCAATGAGCCACAAAATACACCTTGAAGATTCTGAGGCCAAATAGAACAAAGGTGTTGCACATCAATCTATTTGGCCCCCAATATGTATATCTAGTACAGCTGACCATCCAAAGATCCCCGTAGACACAGTAAAGCATGGGAGTGGGAGCACCCTGTTGTGTGGGTGTTTCTAAGCAGCGGGGACTGGTGGACTTTTGAAGGAAGAAAAAAACGGATGGGGCAAAATACCTTATGATTCTTGTGGATAACCTGCTGCCCTCTGCAAGGAAGTTATAAGGGGGAAGAAGGTTTATCCCAACACGATGAGGAGCCAAAGTTGAATCCACGGTGGCTGAAGGAGAAAAAGCTGAATGTCCTTGCTTGGTCTAGTCCAGACTTAAATCCTATTAAAATTGTGTGGGATGACTTGAAGATTGCAGTCCACCAACGTCACCATCCTGTCTAAGGTTGAACAGTTCTATAAAGAGGAGCGGGTGAATGTTGCATAGTCTGGTAAAGTTGGTAAAGAAGATTGCCAACAGACTCATGGCTGGAATCAAAGCAAAAGGTGAACCGTTATCTGTCTCTGTGGTTCTGTTTTGGAATTATTTCTATTTATTTTTCTTAACTGTTGCTATTATAACTTTCACTTGGCTGCTATAAGTTGCATTGAGTAAATACAGCTTTTTATGTATCTTTATTTCAGACTGCAAAGCAACAGAATATGAATATTTTGAAGGGAGTGAATCACTGCTATGTCTGCTGTATGTAACCACTTGATGGCTTTTATGTTTCCTCTCAAACGGGTCCCAACGCACCCTCTGTGTCTCCGCTCTCCATCCATCTCCTCTGCAGATGGACGGCTCAAAGGTGAAGGGTTCACACACAGCAGCACCCTGACCCTCGACAAAGCACTCTGGGAAAAGGGGGAGGATTTCATCTGTACCGCCCCAAATAACCTGTTTTTTAAATGATTCTGAGATTTGGTAATAGTTTATTTCTGCAAATTACTACTATTTTTATATCTCCCTCTTACTTACAGAGTGTAAAAGAAAATACTTTGACTTTTCATCATCAATGATGATGATGTTACTGATGACTTAAGTGTAACCAGCGCTGGTGTAATCACAGCACTTCACCCTTCATAGATTATCACCTACCTGCTGCTCTGCAGTGCTAAACACTTCCCCCTGTCTCACCCTCACCGCTTCTCCCTGTCTCACCCTCACCACTCACCGCTTCTCCCTGTCTCACTCTCACCACTCATCGCTTCTCCCTGTCTCACCCTCACCACTCACCGGTTTCCCCTGTCTCACCCTCACCGCTTCTCCCTGTCTCACCCTC
>JAOUQZ010000010.1:20661509-20674557 GCA_028564935.1 Neosilurus hyrtlii | reverse complement strand
GGAAACCCACGCAAGCACAGGGAGAACATGCAAACTCCACACAGAAACGCCCGAGCTGGGAATCAAACCCAGGACCTAAGATTTAAGTTATATTATGGAAATTTGCTGAAAACCCAAATCCACCTGAAATATGTTATGAAGTTGTATGGTTGTTTTTGGTGCTTGTATATTTTTAACGTCAATGAATGGCATGCTATGTTTATGATTCATGAAAGCTCCTTGTTACAAAACCGTATCCTTGTTTTGATGCAGATGCTTTCCTCTGTTAATTGTAAGTGATCAGCCTTGATTATATTGAAGTGTTCATGGTTGAAAAGCTATAAAATTGCCATTTATTTTTTGTTATATTTATTTATTCACCAAAAAAAGTTACCCTGCACATTTGGTCTCTAGTTACAGTACTTGAATTGAATGTCATGTTATAAAGTCTTAAGGTTGTTTTTGGTGCTTGTACATTATGAATGTCAGTGAATGATAGCAGTTGATTTTACGTTTATTATTCACGACAGTTCATTGTAACAAAGTAGCACCCTTATTTTGATGCAGCTGTTCACTTCTGTTACGCTGAGGTTGTCAGCCATGATTGTATAAAAGGTGATCAGTACAAAATATCAGAAAAATGGAAATTTAGAATTTTGTTGGCAGCCATCTTGGATTTCCACTAACAGCAGAAAATGCTCAAGGGTGCCAGGGTAAAATTTGTGTTCTAGTTACATTAACTGACTCTTTGATGGAACAAAATGTGCATAACCATAATTGAAGGGGGGGCGGGGCAGTGCTGGCCCGGTGATAGGTTGCTGGCTTACTGATCCCAAGGTTGGTGATCGACCCCGTGTGGGGTTCCCCCAGTGCAGCAACCTGGGTTTTCAAAGGCCAGCCATGTCTCTCACTGTCTGTGCTAAGAGGCATGTAAAAGAACCATTGCTGTCGTTTGTAAAGAGTACGCCATTGGGTTGCCGTTAGTGTCTTTCTGCCCTGCAATGGCCTGGCGAGCTGTCCAGGGTGTACCCCACCCTCGCCAGGACAGCTCGCTAGGCCATCGCAGAGTTTGTCAAGATTAAATAAAGAAATTTCCCCCATGCTTCCTGATGCCCCTTCCTGGAAGTTGGACTGGAACTAGTGGATAGGCACTTCTTCTGTACCATATGGTCAAGCTACTGCCACAGCCACCCAATTGGGTTGAGATCCGATGACGTGCCAACCACTACGCAATCTGTTTCAACTGATTGATGAAAACAATCTAAGATACCTGATCAATATTCAGAGAGACAATGTTCTTCTGAGGATCTCAGACATTTCTGCTTGTTATTCTACAGTATGGGTAGGTAATTAGTCCTCACCGACCACTTAAAGTGGAAGTATACATTTGCTGTACAGCATTTCAGTGTGTTGCTTTTAGAAAAGAAGTCTAGCAATATTAGTAAGCCTTTTGCAGGAGTATACAGTATTCAAGAATCATAATTAGAGAGTCCACTTGGCATCTATACATGTGACAAAGCTGTGAACATTTATTTTAATCGATTCTCTAAGTTGAACTAATGGCTTCAACATTCTCACAAAATGATTTATTCGTTTTATTTCAGGTTGTGTAAAAGCCAGCTTGGTCACTACCATAATTCTTTACTAGTTTACACCATTTTTTTTATTTCTTGTTTGGTGGATTTCTATTATGTGAACCCACGACAGGGGAAAAAAAACAATTATAAAAAGGTTTTTTTTTTTTTTTTAATTTCATATATATTTTTTTTACAACACAACGAAACAAGAATACAAGAAGGTAAAAGAGAAATATATATTTTTGCCCTTTCTTGTATTTCTAAAGAAGCCTGAACTAGTGTTTTGATTTAAAGATGTAATAATTTGAATACAGGAGTCTGTCCTGAGCTGATGATGTACATGTTGAACTTTTCATTCTCTGTTTATTCTGTTGAAACTCCTGCTTTAAACAGACCAGTGTCACATACTGTCACAACACTTTCCATAACATTCAAAAAGGAGGTTGCACTAAAGATACTTTCATACACCTCCCCTTTCACCTCACCTCTGAGGGGGGGGTTAAAAGTGACTGGACCCCCAGATAGATTTTGATGCTGCTGCCATCAGCTCAGGATGGAGAATGTCTTGATGTAGAATTAAATCTGAAGTCTCGACTTTCCAAAATAAAAACAAACAAAAAAAAAACCCTGTACTGACCAGTTCTGTCACACTTGTCGATAGTATCATGACCAGATGTTTGTACACAGACACACTGTGTAGATTGATGAATTGGAAAAAGTGGTTGGGAGCATGCGCAGATGTGCAACATGTGCATGATAGTTACAGTTGGTGCAGAAAAAGTTACGGTTTGAAAATTCATTGTGAACTTGGCTGGCGGGAATTACATTTTTTTCTTCTCAATTGAATTATTTTTTTAAAAATATCTCAAATATTAAACATCCATGGATCAGCGAAACAAGGAATTGAAAAAAAAATGCCTCAGGGTGTCTGTTATGGTGGCCACCATCAAACTTTGTGATTTTTTCTTTTTTCTTTTTGGCATATTGTATTAAGGGAAATCAGGCTTTGCATTTAAACAATACAAAGGGAACACACTCGTAAACAGCGAGCATACACACACTTGGAGCAGGGGGCAGCCACATTGCGATGCCCAGAGGGGGTTAGGTGCCTCGCTGAATGACACTTCAGCTGTAAAAGTGGAGGAAGGGGAAAATGCTGCTCAGGTCCCCTGTTGTCACGCATTTTTCTTGCAGTTCAGCAATCGAACCAGCAACTTTTAAGTCCCAAATTGACGACTTGTCTAACCATTAAGCTACAGTCCCCATGCTAGCCCTCCTCGGGACAAAAAACTGTACACTACCCTAGTTCTGGCATTCACTTCCATGACTTACAGCCCATAAACATGTAGAGCTCATTATGAGAAGGTCCAGGCCACTAAGCAGACAGATTTCTACAACATTGACAAATAGATTTATTTGATAGTCCTTCTGGATTCATTTTCACCCAGGAGACTACATTCAACTTACAAATATCCCAAGTAACTCTTTTTGCACCCCTTCTTATCTACTTTCTGACAAATCTATTTTTAATAAGAAAGGATGGCTGACTTTGTAGCTGAGGGCAAGCAGACCAATCGTCCTCTTCTTATGTTGACTGCTGCTGTCTTTGCTACCAAGTCTTTGGTACCATCAACTCCAGATTGCCCAATTTGCCCAATTCATATAGAGAATTAACAGTTTCTCCAGTAGGTTGACTTCTATATCTGTCTTTAACAGGTTTCTGGACTACCTTCACGTCATGAGCTATGACTTCTGTGGGTCTTGGGAGCTGCAGACTGTGAGAACAGTTCTCTGCACAGTGGACCAGCTGACCAAGGATCTAACGTCTACATCAGTGTGGCAAGTGTACCTCAGTACCAAAGCCAATAATAACTCATTCATTCATTCATTTTATAAGTCGCTTAATCCTAATCAGGGTCGCAGGGAGGCTGGCGCCTATCTCAGCCGACTCTGGGCGAAGGAGGTGACACCCAGAACAGCTCGCTGGACCATTGCAGGGCCAATGTTGTGGTCTCTGGACTTTAATGACTTCAGAGGTACCTTCAGCAATCAGGGTAAATTCCCTTAATAACATCAAGAGTGGCATAGGAACGTCAAAGTGAGAATTACTAGCAATGTTTTTATTATTTTTTTATCCCCTCTAGTGAGGGAAAAGATTAATTAGTGTTTGGGTCATTCCACGGTAATATGGAAATCTGATTTCTCGCATTACAGTGACTGCTACAAGGGGTCATTTTTGGGAATGAACAAATGACCCATGCCTATGGGACAGATTAAAGATACACTGCTAATAACAACAAAATCAGGTATCTGGTGTAAACTTTACCAGAACTGAAAGTGAACATCCTTGAAGACATTTTTTGCTAAATATGAATTGTAAACCACTATGTACACTTTATGCCTCTGTAATAATAAAATTATTCTCAAAAAGTCTGATAGCTTTTGTTTAGATTTAGATTCTGAACCCCAGAAGCTCACTGTCTATTTTACTAGTAGTGAATAATCAGGAAATTAATTACACAAATTAAAAATGTTAAAAACCTATTAGGTATTCTGTCCATCATTATGATGGGTGCAACCAAGCTGTTCAAGCTACTTCAACCTGTAGTACCTAAAATATAAAACCTTCAATTACAGAGTTGATTTACTAAGATTACCTACCCATCCAATGATGTAGGCATCCGATCCTAACCAAAATTGATCAGCTGATTTCCAAAGTTTACACATTACCAGGGAATGACCCATTTTAGAGTTTTGAGATGTACCCATGATAGAGTGAGAGTCAACTGCTTATACTTGGTGTCCCGGTTGAATTTGAGGCACTAAAATAAATAAAGAAAGAAATATATATACATATAAACACTTTTGGGTTTTTTTTATCCTGAATTTGTGAATGTTGAACAAATAAAATTAAAAATGAGTTATTGAAAATTTGAGGCCTTGTATACACAGGCAAAGAAAATTTACACACACAATTTCAGTGCAAAAAAAAATCACTCACTCACTCATTTGCTGACTAGAGTCATGGGGAAGCTGGTGACTATCTCAGCCGACACTGGGCAAAGGCGGGGTACAACCTGAACAGATCATCGTGAAAGGCAACACATACAACCATTCACACTTAAGGGCAATTTGAAACAGTCAGTTAGCCTAATGTGCATGTCTTTGCATTTTAGGAGGAAACTGGAGTACCTGGAGGACACCCAGACAAGCACAGGGAGAACATGCAAACTCCACACGGAAATGTCTAAACACGGTAACTGAACCCAGGACCTTCTTCCTGAAGGGCTTTTTAGCTTTCATAAACACACACACACACACACACACACACACACACACACACACATTCATTTATCTGATGCTCTTCTAGGTTTTTTAGCTGCCACACCCCCTGTCCCTCCTGCAGTCCCTCCTCCTTCTAGTGGTGGTAGCAGCAGTGACTCAGTCTCCCAATAACCAGCAACAAGAACTGGTTCTACAACTACAACCATGGCAAGACCTACACAGAGCAAATAAAAATAACCTGGGCTTGTGGGTTAATCTGTTGAGTAACAAAAACGAAACGTGCCAAGACGCTATGAGTCAGAGATGCACAGAGCAGGCCTGAACAAGCAGCACGCTCGCAGGTAATAACCAAGATACACTTTTCTGCTTCAACAAAGCCTTGTGTTGTCGATAGCTACCAAGCATTAGCCAGCTTGCTTACTATCATTTCTCTGTTCTGTGTTTCTGTCTTTCAGGCCAAAGCATCGGTGACTGGTATGGCAGAACGCCACTGGTACCATTGCTATTTAGGTGTTCTGTTAAGTGTGTGTTTTGGGGTGAATTAAGTTGTGCAGTGAAGAGGAGGCAGCATGCAATAAAAATTATCTTTTTTTTTTCCTTGATGATTTTAAATGTGATCAAACATATGGTTTGAGGCTTGTATGCATACACTAAAGTGTCTAAAGTTCAGATTCTGATGGTAACCATAGGTCCAATCCAATGAAAATGAAAAATACAACAAAAAAAACCCCTTTTGATACATTTTTATTATAAATGCTAAATAATAGCCTTTTATGATTCCAAACATAAATCATATGAACTTAAAAACTAACATAGTAAACCACTAAACACTAAGTTTTAACACCACCAATTGAAAACATTCATTCATTACAGCAAATGAAAAATAAATATATAAAAGGAAAGTTAAACAGAAGTTTAATATGCAGTGTATAGAGTACTTTGTAGAAAAATGATAAGCTTGACTGGCGGGTCTCAAATTTTACAAATATTTTTTGCTATAAGCCTAAGCAAGAGTAAATGTGCTTTTGTGCTTTATTTATTTTGTACTTAGTGTATATAGTTTATATAGCCATGCTTTTTTGTGTCAATTAATTTCTATTGATGATTGACACTTGAGCACTTTTCCCCTGTTCCTGACAGTTGTGCTGATGTGGCATGTAAATTTCCCAATGTGGGATCAATAAGGTTTATCTTATCTTATTTAAACTACACTACCCAGAAAAAAAGTCCCTCACCGTAATATATATTGTTGGTCTGCCTTTAGCACTCAGGTCGAGGCACAGCAACGATAATGTATCAATAAAGTGAAATTAGCTGACAACCTGAATGTACTGCATTACCGGATTACACCATCAATGGAATTTTTCAGATAAAATCTGGGCTTGATAGTATAAGCGAGCTTTAGGGAGCATGTGGAATCATTTTTTACACATGAATTGGCACCACAGAGTCCAGACCTTGGAGTCTTCCATTTTCCCATCATCAGTTCAAGATGTTGGTGAAAAATGAACCCAACTCTGGAAATAGTAAAAATGTGTTGTTGCTTGTTTGTTTAAACATTGCCATAGAGATCCGACGCTGTAATCAGGGCTTAAGGTGGCCAAACATAATATTAGAGTGCACAACCTTTTTTTGGGCCAGGCAGCCTATAAAAATGTATTCTTGATTCTGCTTTAATTGGTATATATATATACGGATTTAAAGTGGGGGAAAGATGTGGTTTTCCTGAGGTCAGGTGGTAATGAGTTCCAGAGCCAGGGAGCTGAGCAGCTGAAACCTCTGCTCCCCATGGTAGTGAGACGGGCGGAGGGGACAGACTGGTGAATAGAAGAGGAGGATCTGATGGTGTGAGAGGGAGTGAGAAGATGAAGAAGTTCAGACAGATATAGAGGGGCAAGGTTATTTATGGCTTTATAGGTTAGCGAGGATGTTAAACTGGATGCGGAACTTAACTGGGTGCCAGTGAACCTGGTGGAGGACAGGAGTGATGTGGTGGATGGAGGGGTTTTTGGTGATGATACAGGCAGCTGAATTCTGAAACATCCAGGCGAGAGGAGACCAAGCTGTGGGCAAGGATAGCAGTGGTAGGGGATTGAGGGAAGGGCAGATTAATGTTGCGTAGGTAAAAGTATGCACACTGGGCGATGCTATTTATATGAGTCTGAAAAGATAGAGTGCTATTGAGGTACACCCAGACTCCTGACCTGAGTGGAGGGGGAGACAGAGAAGTTGTTAATTATGAGAGAAAAACTGGCAGTTTTGTACAGTATCGATTTAGTGTCAATGAGGAGAACCTCGGTTTTATCTCTTAATCTAAGAAAGTTGCGTGAAAACTAGGTTGTAATTTCTGCAATGCAGTCAGAGAGGGAGAGGGGTGGGAGAGTGGAGATGGGCTTACTTTACTTTAAATTAAGATTTGAACCAGTCTAATGGAGTATTGGTGATACCACTGGAGGATAGCATATTAAGGAGGGTGGTATGATATATGGTATCAAAGGCGGCACAGTTTCTGTACTATGGAGGGGACGGAAACCAGACTGAAACTGTTCATACAGGTTATTGTGAGACAAATGAGAGTGAAGCCGGGTAGCAATTATTTTTTTCAAGGATTTTGGAGATGATGGGTAAATTTGAGATTGGACAGAAGTTATTGAGGTTGACGGCAACTGAGAGACTAATCTCTGATTGGCTACCTCTTAAGAGGTGTAGCCTGTATACTTGTTCTAAAGTCCTTTGTCCTATTATGGTTTGTTGAAGTGTGAATTGTGTTCACAGATAATGATTTCTGAAAGTGTTCCTGAGCCCATGCAGTGATTTCCATGACAGAATCATGCCTGTGTTAAAATCAGTGCAGCCTAACGGCCCCTTAGATCACAGTCATCCTGATATTGATTTTTGGATTTGCCCTGTACACACATAGATTTCTGCAGATTCTTGGAATCTTTTGATATATTGATATATGATTTATGAATTTTACATTAAAGGTTACCTTTGGTGAATTAGAGTTACTAGCTATTTAAAACGATCACATATAACATCAGCGAATCCTTCTGGCAACATCAGTCCATATCTGTTCTCAAAGTGTATATAAGTGTTATGGCTCTAGGAATATGTATCACTTAAGCGTATTACATACACACAAATTATGCCGTAGGGATGACCAGTACTGCTACTCTTTAAGGAACATTATTATAAAATTTATCCACAGTTTGTTGATGTAGTTTTTGTAGATTGGGGAATCTCTGTCTATATTACTTCTGAGAGACTCTGCCTCTCTAAGATGCTGTTTTTTTATACAATTATATTACTGACGTGTTGCCAATTACCCAACTTAGTTGGAAAATGTTCCTCCAATGGGTAGCACAGTGGCGTAGCGGTTAGCATGCCCACTTCACAGCAAGAAGATCCTGGAAATGAGTTATTAGTTATTAGAGTTATTATTGTTAAATTCCATTGTGTGGAATTTGCTTTTTCTCCCCGTGCTTGTGTGGGTTTCCTCTGGGTACTCTGGTTTTCTCCCACAGTCCAAAGACATACACACTGGGCTAACTGGCTGTTCCAAATTGAATGGTTGTGTAAGTGTTGGCCCTGCAATGGGCTAACATTCGCACAGCCATTCACACCTAGGGGCAATTTGGAATAGCCAATTAGCCTCCTGTGAATGTTTTTGGAATGTGAAAGTAAACTGGAGTGTCCAGAGGAAACCCACACAAGAATAATGAGAACATGCAAACTCCACACAGAAATGCCCCAAGCTCGGGAATCAAACCCAGGGCCTTCTTGCTCTGAGACAGACGTGCTAACCACTGTACCACCATACTGCCACTGTTAATGTTATACATGATTATTAATGGTGGATACAGCTGGATTTCCAGTGGAAATTTGGAAACATAATTATGATAGCTGCGGGCCTCTGCACACAGGTGACAACCCTTATTTTGACATTTGACCTCAAAATCCTTATATTGGTTTACAGTGACCGTTCCCAAATGGATCCAAATCATGCCAGTGGAATTCTGCATATAGCATAACAAAGTCACTTTTATTTTTAGTCACTTTGCAAAAATATTTAATGGTTGCTTAAGATGTAGTCACTGTTACCTTGCAGTATTGGAACAGCTTTCCGTAAAAAAGAGTGGCAGTCCTGCGACTCACAGCATAATCAAGCAAGGAATGAGGAAGGCTCCTAAAAACAGAGAGAAATTTCAGGTGTAAGTTTGGGTAAAACTTCCGAGTGTCAACATTTCTCAGTTCACAGCTCAGGATTCTGTATTTGCTTTAAAAGAGCTCTAGGTGTCAGTGCCTGAATATGTGAGTGTGCGCACAATGCTATGCAAATACATCAGTCCTGCACACAGTGTCCTGGTTAGGCTTTTGAGCCACTCTGACCAGGATACAGCACTTTAAGACTAATAATAATTAGTACAGTGTCAATGACACTATTAAATTCTTCTTATAGCAGTATTATGCAGCAGGTGTTTACGTAATTACCAGGTTGTGAGAGTGGATCTAACCTTCCAGTGAATCTTATTTGCACATAATTTTAAAAATGCCTCACATATGTGTATATATATGTGAAAAATTAGGACACCCTGTGTATTTTTGTAACCATTTTGGATCTATGAATATTTAATCTCAATTTTAACAATACTGAGAGATGCAAGTAATATAGCTGAACAATGGAAACTGAATAAAAAAAAGAGTTTTCAGGATCTTCAGTAAAATTAAATTCTACAGAAATACATATTTTACCCCTTTGGCTAAAACAACTGCAGTGAGACACTTCTTGTAGCCATCTACCAGTCTGTGTGACCAGTAGGTGTGAGTGTGAGTTCGAATGGTTGTGTGACTGTTGGCCCTGCGATGGCCTGGCCCATGTACCCCACCCTCGCCCAGAGTCGGCTGAGATGGGCGCCAGCCTCCCCGCGACCCTAATTAAGAATAAGCGGTTCAGAAGATGAATGAATGAATGAAAATATATATATATATATGATATCAAGTTGCACCAGTTAATAAAATCCAAACAGATGCATTTTACTTGTTTTTTTTTAAATAGAGTAACTTGGGCCAAGAAAAAAGGACTCGTAGTGTGTGGGGCTGTCTCTGTTTCATCAGAAATAACCCAGACCCTCTATTTATATCACACTATCTCAGAAAGAGCAATTTATAACACACCATGGCAATCTATCTAAGACTGTCTGACTTTCGTCTTGCATTATCTCACCCAGACTGTCTCTCGCTATATCGGAACATCTGAGGCTATCTCAGTTTTTCTTGTATTAACTTAGATCATCTTGAAGCTGCTTTAACACTCAGATGATGACTCAGATCATCTCAAACCATCTTGGACTATCTCTAGGTCTTAAGTTATCTCATTTCCTTGGACTGTCTTAGGTCATTTCAGACTGTCTTATGCTATCTCAAATCTTGGACTACCAGATTATCTTAGACTGTCTTACGCTATTTCAGATCATCTTAGAACTTCTCGGGTCATTTCAGATCCTCTTAGACTGTCTTGAACTATCCGATTATCCCAGCCTGTCTTGGACTATCTCAGATAATCTCAGGAATTTCTCAGATTGTCTTAGAACATTGTAGACTATCTCAGCTTCTCTTGTATCATCTCAGATAATATTGAAGTGGCTTTAGCACTCAGATGATTCATATCTCATATCAAACCATCTTGGACTATCTCAGATCAAATCAGAATGTCTTGGGCTATTTTAAATCATCTCATATTTTCTTTGACTATCTTAGATCATTCCAGGCTGTCTTGGACTATCTCAGATCATCTTCGAGTGTCTCAGATCATTTCAGAAAGCCTGGAACTTTCGTAGATTATCTCAGATCATCTTGAACTATTTCAGAGGATCACAGACCATCCAGGACTGTCTCAGACCATCTCAGATTGTGACATTCACTTCAGGAGACTAATGGACGCTTGTGTTTTTGTTTGAGCTCATTCAGGCTCAGCATGGCTCCGCGTTGAGTGACTCTAAGCTTGTCACTACACTAATCCGCTCTGGGCATTCACATCTCCACCTGTCCACATCGATGTGAAATAAACACTTTCGTGACAGCTCCCATAAATGAAGACATCTTAGAGAATGAGGCTTGTAATGACCGACCACTTGTGGTCAGCCGATGCGATTTATCTTGTGCCGAGCAGGAAGACTAATCCGGCCAGATTCCTCTCCACATGATGCTGAAACAAATCCCCCTCCGCACCCTAATACTCTCCTCCAGCCAGCCGTGGAAGACAAATTCAATTTGTGCCGTGTGACAGCGGGTGGGAGTGACGGAGTGATCCTGTTGCTCCCATGTGCCCATTTTATATGAGCCACGATTTGGGGTCATGAGGATCAAAAGCAGCCACTTTGGTTCCACCTCTGATGGCTCAATTCATCTTTAGAGAGCAGGAGTGAGGGGAAAGCAGCAGCGGGATCAACACGACCAGCTTCTGCGTGGATTGAATCACTGAAAGTGATGTAATTCCCTGATTCACAAATGATTCATTCATTTTTTACAGCTCGGAAGAGCACACTCGTAAGCATTGTTTATGTATGAGTGGGTTTCCCCTGGGCACTCTGGTTTCCTCGCCCCAGTTCAAAGACATGCACATTTGGTTAACTGCCTGTTCCAAATTGACCCTAGATGTGAGTGTGACTTTGAGCAACTGGGTGTGTTTCCCTGCAATATAGCTGTTCAGGGTGAACCCCGTCTTTGCCCAGAGTCGGCTGAGAACACAGACAAACTCCACACAGAAATGCGTAATTAAATGCAAACCCAGGACCTTTTTGTTGAGAGGTGGATGTGTTACCCACTACACCGTGCTGCTTAAAAAAACATCTAATTATTAATATAATATTGAATCTGTTGTAATTTTTTATTGAATTAAATGGATTAACAATGGATGGCTTGCCGAGTGTCACGGTGACAAGCTGCATGACGATCATCCTGGAGATTGCAGGTTCTAATCCAGCTTGAATGCGCATGTGCAGCAGTTCGTAAAGCATCACAGAGGGACCACGTGCTTGCTTATGGCCCTCTCTGGTTGGTGGCCTTCGTGTGATAGGGTGGGAAATGGCTATGACTAAATTAGGGAAGCTCGGCCACCTGGGAGGAGCTTGGAGTAGAACCGCCAAATGCCTCCCTGGTGTGGTGTTTCGGGAAGAGACCCCGGGGTTGACCCAGAACACGCTGAAGGGACTGTATCTCTCGGCTGGTCTGGGAACGCCTTGGTGTTCCCCCGGAAGAGCTGGAGGAAGTGGCCCCAGCGACTCAACCCCGGACCAAGCGGATGATGATGATGATTATGAAAAGTGAAAAAACATGGGTGTTATGCTGCAGAACTTGGAATTGGTTTTCAGACTAAAAATAAAAGAAACAAACTTCAGACACCAGACATGTCCCGGCTGATCGACTGCATTCGGGCTAAAAGGAAAATTGTGTCCACTTTACCGAGGCTTTCTGTAAACGGGTCATTTAAGGCGGGCTGTAGCACCTCAGCGGTGATCTGTGAGCTGAAAATGAGATTTATTAAAGAGGTGTGTTTGTGTTTGTGTCCTGAATGAATGAGCTCGAGTGGGTTAGTGCTTTGAAAAGCTCATTAAGCTGCATGTATTTCCTGCAGTTGTCAGATGGTAATTCACTTTCCTCTTGTTTTCTGTTTGTCGTCTCGCTGGGATTCGAATGCGTGCTGTGTGTAGAGTCGCTCTGCAAGGCCAGAGGCTTTATACCGTGTCTCAGGGAACCAGTGACTAAAATAACTGGCACGAATAAATATTTATGATCATTTAAATCGAGCCGTAACAGAGTGACAGGACGGTTTTCTTCACTAGAAGTGAATTTTCTTGACGACAGTGGCTGAATAAACAGGTGAACGTTTTCCTTTTAGATAAACATCCTGATCCCCGAACAAAGCCGTCACACACAGCTGAGGCAGGACAAGGATGCAAATGTGGTTAAATGGTCCACTAAGAGGAAAATCAGGCAGACTAATCCAATATGGTAGGAGCAGGTTCAAAGTCACAGGACAGGCGCACGGTCGAGCGATCACCAAACTGAACAGTGACAGCAAGGATGTTAATCACTGTACAAATCCCTTTAAAGTCTATTATTGAGAGTAAGTGTGTGAGTAAGTGTGTGTGTGTGTGTGTGTGTGTGTGTGTGTGTGTGTGTGTGTGTGTGTGTGTGTGTGTGTGTGT
>JAOUQZ010000010.1:20634893-20644979 GCA_028564935.1 Neosilurus hyrtlii | reverse complement strand
GACAGGCGGATCGGTGCAGCCTCTGCTGTAAAGCGGAGCTTGTACCGGTCTGTCGTGGTGAAGAGGGAGCTGAGCCAAAAAGCAAAGCTTCCAATTTACCAGTTGATCTACATTCCAACCTTCACTTATGGTCACGAGCTTTGAGTAGTCACCCAAAGAACAAGATCATGGATACAGGTGACTGAAATGAGGTTCCTTTCACAGGGTGGCAGGGCTCTCCCTTAGAGATAGGGTGAGAAGCTCAGCCATTCGGGAGGAGTTCCACTGCTCCCTTGCGTTGAGAGGAGCCAGTTGAGGTTACTCGGGCATCTGATTGGAATGCCTACCAAACACCTACCTGGTGTGGTGTTTAAGGGATGTCCAACTGGAAAGAGACCCCTGGGTTTACCCAGAACAGGCTGAAGGGACTATGTCTCTCGGCTGTCCTGGGAACGCCTCAGTGTCCCCTTGGAAGAGCTGGAGGAAGTGGCTGGGGAGAGGAAAGTCTGGATCTCACTTCACCCTGACTCGGCTGAGTTGGGGCACCATTCTCCCAGCACCCTAATTAGGATTAACCAGTTTGGAAAATGAATGAATGACAGAAAGCATTCGAAGCTGGTGACTCTGGATGTCTTTTGCAGACTAAAGCCAGTCAAAAAGTGATGGTGTTGGTTCCTTCTAACATTGGAAAATATCAAAAGCTTATCATTCTGAGCTCCTCTGTGCTTGGACAGTGCCGGAAGCTATTTATTTTGCTTCAGTGCTCAACAGACATGTCTCTATAAATGTTGCTTCCTGCAGGTTGTATTCATTTACAAACTCTCTTACCTTCATGAGGGTTGTGGGAGGTTGGATCTCAGTTAACTCCAGGTGAAGGCAGAATACATCTTGAGCAGCTCACCAGTAAATCCCAGAACCAACATACCCACCCTCACGGGGGTAGATCTCCAGGAACAGCCTTGTTGACCACTATTCTGGTTTCTTCTGCTCTTAAACGGTGTTAGAAGATAAGCAATCCATTTTGTGACATTGTCACAACCTGTTTCTGTGAATTTTCTGCCCTTGAACAGTATAAAAACTTGGTCACTCTAGCTCAGACAGTGGACAATGTCAGAAGTTACATTTTAAGAGTCTGCATTACAGACTGTAACATGTTGTTTACTAAAATAGAGTCAAGAATTGATCACTCTGTGAATTTCATCCTTTGTACGGTGTTAGAAGCTTGTGACTCTGGCCGTTTCTGCCCCTTACCAATGGAAGAAATTGGAAAGTTTATTCTGGAAAGTAATTTATCATATAAATAAAAGTCATATGTTTATTTATTCACATGTTATTCTGGTTTCTGAAGCTGAATACTGATTATCTGCCTCAGATGTACAAGACATGGGATTAGAACAGATTATATGTGTTAGCAGGGAGTCTTTCATGAGTAGATTGCAGGCCATGACGTTTAAAGTTAGTATATCAGAAAAAAGGGGAAAAAAAGATTTCTTAATGCCTGCCTGTCTAGCTGTATTTAGTCCTAATATCCACATGTCTTTATAGATGTCTGTCTGTCCACCAATCCATGTCTCTCTCTCTCTCTTTCTCTCTCTCTCTCTCCCTCTCCTTCCATCTATCTGTCTTTATACTCAAGTAGCTGTATATTAATCCATGTTGGGTGTATGTCAGTCTGAACTGTGTCTGTCTCTTCAGATATTGGTCTATCTACTAAATTGTTTATTTTTTTTGCAAACTGGTTTATTTTTCTATGCAAGTATCTGTTGAATTGTTTGACTGATATTATCAGTTCTTTTTTTTAAGTGTAAGTCTGTCCAGCTGTCTGCCTTTGAGTCTATATATATAAAGAGAGTGAAAGTATTTCACATTAAGTATAAATCACCACTAAAAGTAAGAAACAGATAACAGAATTGTTCTCAGTACTTGTCGGTTGTCGGTGTATGAGAGGTCTTATCTTTTGTCTCATTTGCTGAACAACTTAATTCTACTAGAGTCAGTAAAAAGCTGGAGCCTATCTAAAGGCACACTACACCCTGAACAGCTCTCCAAACCATTGAAGGGCCAACACATACAATCATTCACACCTACACTCACACCCAGGGGCAATTTGGGAACAGCCAATTATTCAACTGCATGTCTTTAACAAATTGCAAATGTGCAAACTACTACACCACCATGCCGCTCCGAATCTGACATGCTACAGTGTGATGGATTTTAATACCACTCTTGTAATATAAAGTATGAAGACAAATTTTAGGTCCGCCTGTGAGCACCATACAACATCTGCAACTGATCCAGAATGTGGCTGCACGGCTTGTTTTTAACCTTCCCAAGTTCTCCCACACCACTCCTCTGCTGTGCTCCCTCCACTGGCTTCCTGTAGCTGTTCACATTAGATTCAAAACCTTAATGCTTGTCTACAAAGCCAAAAAAGGACCTTCACCTTCCTACCTCAAAGCACTTGTCACACCTCACACTGCACCGTGATCTCGTCAAACCTCTAACACTGCCAGACGGTTCCCTCTTTCATCCAAGGGACAAGGACAAAATGCATACGAACTCTTCTCTGTTCTGGCTCTGAGGTGGTGGAATGAACTTGCTCTCGATGTTCAGACAGCTGAGTCATTGGGTGTCTTCAAACAATTACTAAAAACCTACCTTTTTCAGCAGTGCTTAGAATGTACTGCAATGTTATGTACACACAATATCACACCTTCCCTCACAAACACACACAAACAAAATAAAAATAAAGAAAAATAAAGAAAAAACACCTCACACAACATCTACACACTGAGTTTTGACTGATGGTACACTTAGTTATATATCCTAGTGAACCAGTATCAGAATGTATTTACTGATAAAGAACTTCTGTATAAGAATAAGGACGTTTGCTAAATGCTGTACATTGAAATGTAAATAAATTAATGCCCGTCCTTCACACACTCATCCACTGTCACTCCTCTACGAGACTCTTCCCATATCCCTGCCTTGTGTCTAAATGTGTTCTTTATCATTCTAATACGTGATGATAATTGCTCTGATATGAACATGTAAGCAGATTAAACTGATCTCAAAGTTTCTGCTTTGTTCAGAGCGCATCAGCATGATGCTGTCTGATCTCTTGATGATTCCCATTCGCACATTCAGCTCAAGAACATACTCCGATGGATCTCTTTGAAGACTGACTGAATGATTGAATCAGATACAATGAAATAAAAAATGCTCATCGCAATGTATTTCCACGCGTTCCAGCAAGCACAGATGAGGACGCTAAAATGAATAAGAAATTGCAACACAAACAACATGAATCATCTTCTCATCTCTCTAAAGGTTGATGATGTTTATTATAAAGCTGGTATTCATCTGCAGGAAGACTGCATGAATAATCAGGTTTTCAGAGATGCTCTGTACATTTTCATTGCGCCGCTAATCGTGAGGTCTTTATTATTAAATAAACGATTTGAAAAGCTTTTAGTGCCTCTCAGTGTCTCTGTTTATCTCTCACTATGCATAATAACAATACAAGCAGCCTTTTTAAATGTTTATTCATTTGGGAGGCATGTTTATTCAAGATTTGCACAGCTGTGCGGTTCAGAGATCTTCCACCAAACCAGATCGATTCGTATTCATTTATTCATTCATCATCAGTAAGCATTTTATGCTGGTCAGATTTATATCAGATCTGGAGAATACCTGATCCTGGGAATGCTCTTTATTAAGACACCTTCAGATATGATCAAAAATAATCTGAATATCTTCACCATAAGGGGTGGGGGGTGGGGGGTTTAACTGACATGAACGGCAATCCATGTCTGTTGCTTTTCATTCTCAAATTTGTCTTGCGACATTTGCGTCATTGCAATCTCAAACACTCCGCACATGTTGCGAGAAGGTCTGAGGTCATTTTGTTTGCAAATTATTCGGTTTCTGTTTACCAGGAAAAGTGGAAAATTTGAGACTTGCCGGCATCCGCTATACTCCATGTATTTTGTCATCATTTGTATTTTAGTCGCATCTTGTTCATGCTAATGACACATGAATTAAAAGTGAAAGGTTTTAAAACAAAAAGCGACAGATTTACCTGAGATCATTATTTTTTCCGCCAAACATCCACAAACCAATCGCATATTACTCGCAAATCAGTCACAAAAACTGTAGCATGACCTTCTCATGACGTTTGATGCGATATATACATATTTAAGCTGCAAAATATTTGCTTGCATGTGGAGTCCCAAAACATTTTGACACAAATTTTCAAAAAAATCAATTCGCATCAGTGCTACACCCTCTGGGCTAAAGCCCTCATTTTCTTTGCTTTACTTTTTCCTTTCCTGCACATAACGTGTCAATAGGCTTACTGGTATTTCCACTAGAAACTATGTAATGAACATAAATCAGTTCTTGCTTTCATGTTGGATCAGGGGATTGCCCCCCTGCAGGACGTACGCCGAAATAAATCCCCAAGAAACCTTTTATTTGCCTCTGTGGTCCATCATTCAAACTTGGTCCGCTGCAGATTCCATCAACTGACAGATAATTCAGATTAAAGCCCCTTTCATAAATAGTTTGTGATTTTTATTTATTTATTTATTTATTTATTGGTATGAATTTATCCGTGCTATGACAGAAGATCCTGATGTAGGTTTGACTGAGGTGGATTTAAAAGCCATGCAGATGCATTTACATACAAAATATGTGTTGTTCGTCTTTTTATCAGAAAAATAGGTCAAATCTGTAAATCAAATCATACAATCTTGATGTAAAAGTGCTATTATTGCTGCAAGACAAAAAAAATTGTTGTACAATATTCCTTAGATACTTGATGTACAACCATTGTATGGCTCAACCTAACACTGTTGTAAAAATGATGTACGATACACATGGGTATAGAAGGAAGTCTCGTGGGTGTAATGAAGAGCAATCATTGCACTATAGCACATCAGATGATGCGGGAAGCATATTATATTTGTATGTCTGATACAGCTGTAGGGTGTTGTAGGGCATCTCATAATACTGATGTTAAGAATTACCTATGAGACGGAACAAAGAATTCAAACATAATCCAAATTTCATCACAAGAGGCTAGGATGGCATTTTATGTCACACAGCAGGTGAGTTTCCTACATCATGCCCACAACCGTCTCAGAAATCTGTCCTTATTTTTTCCCCATGAACCTGTTGTATACCTGTTGTGCGAAATATGTGACAGGGGCATTAGTTATTGTTTGCAGGGATGTATAACTACAATATAATGTGTAGTACTGTAGTTGTGTGGGGTATTCTCGATTCTGATTGGTCAGACGGCATTAATGAATGTTCCTTGGGGGTAATACAGTAATGCAGCTTTATTTTTTTTCATACACTGCATGAATTCATCTGTGAATTTTACCTAAAAATAAAGAAAGAAGCAAGAAAGAATGCTAGTCCCCTCATCCTACCCATTTCCACTGTACAGTATGTGAGGAGTACATTGCAAATATTAAGCTAGATTACAATAGCTGTGCTGGCTAGTTCAAAACTGGGCTGTTCTCTGACAGTATGGTGATTTTATTATTGTGTAACCTAGCAGTGGTCATATTTGTGCTCGTTACTCCTTGAACCTGCCACACTGAGGTGTCAAAAACTCGACACTCATGCACTGTGACCCTCCATGTTTGTGCTGATTGCTGTCACCTCTCGAGCTTCTCCTGTTCATTATAGTGATGTATATCACTAAGCCACAGCACACTGGGGCTAAAGATATAAATAAAAATGTTGTACTTTAACGACAAGGGAAAGAAAACTTATTGTCTGTATTTTAATGACTGAGATGCAATCTCTGTGTTAGATTTCGGCTCATTAAAGCCTGAAAAAGTTTTATGTCTGTCCATATTTCAAAAGATTACAAAAGCTGTAAGCTTATTTTATAATATGCACATTAGTATTATTTATAAAGGACATGTTTGCAATTTTTCATCCAACTGTCCATTTATTGTTATGTCCATATTTGGTCACTTCCTGTCTAGCATTCACTGGCTCTCCCACGGAAAGAACTTGTAATGTCCCACAGCATGAAATCCTTTTAAATATATTTCATCAACACTGTCCAGAGACACCAGGTTTTGCACACCACCTCATTCCTATGCTCCATATCCATCTCACCCCGTGACATTACATCATGGCTTAACATCACGATCTCAAGTGCTTTGGACGGCCTTCAGGCTCTAGTGTGTGTGTATGTGTGTGTGTGTGTGAGTGTGTGTGTGTGTGTGCGTGTGTGTGAGAGTGTGTGTGCTAAGACGTAAGCAACACTCACAGCTGAGAACGCTAATGCATTTAATAGGGAAAAACATAAGTGGGATGGTTGTTCTCACACTGCACAAGATTCAAGCTTAAAAACACATTTATTTGAGACACCCCAGCGAGTTCGAACTAAAACTCCCAGGCCCAGGCTCGGCGGATGTGTTTCTGCATGGAGTTTGCATGTTCTTCCATGATTGCATGGGTGTTCTTTGGGTTCTCCGATTTCTATCCATAGTCCAAAGACATGCACGTTAGCCTAACTGCCTGTTCCAAATTGTCGTCAGGTGTGGGTGTTAATGTGAATGTTTGCATGTGTGTTGGCCCTGCAATGTTCTGGTTAGCTGTTCAGGATGTACCCTGCCTTCACCCAGTACTGGGTGTAATGCACCAGCCTCCTTGTGACCCTTATATAATTAATCCTGGGTTTACACTGGGACATGATCTGCAATTTCTGTAATTAAGAAAAAAAAAATACTGCCAAAAATCTTGCCACAATCAGCATGATCATCACAAATCCACCAAATACCCTCAAGATCATCACAAATCCACCAAATACCCTCAAGATCATCACAAATCCACCAAATACCATCAAGATTATCGCGAATCCACCAAATTCCCTCACGATCATCACAAATCCACCAAATACCCTCAAGATCATCACAAATCCACCAAATTCCCTCAAGATCATCACAAATCCACCAAGTTCTCTCAAGATCATCAGGAATCCACCAAGTTCCTTCGAGATCATCATAATTCGATTCAACGAGGCCCCATGCTATTCATGATACACTCAAATGTATAAAATTTATAATTAAATGGATAATTGTGGATAAATAAGGACTAGCAACCCCCAGCGCAGCTAACTGGGTTATTAAAGGCCAGTCATGTCTCTCAGCGTCCGTGGTGAAAGGCATGTAAAAAACCATTGCTGTCAGCGTGTTTCTGCTCTGGGATGGCCTGGTGAGCTGTCCAGGGTGCACCCTGCCCTTGCCCAGAGTCAGCTGAAATGGGCATTAGCCTCCCTGTGACCTAATTAGGATTAAGCAGCTTAAAAAATGAATTGAATATTGGCTAGGGACAGAAAGGCTAGAGAGCACTACAACCTTTGCAAAGATTTTGAAGTGTTTGGAGTGTTCTATATTTCTGCATGAACATGAAGATTGGGTTTGATCACATGTTTGTGGAAATGTATCATGAGATATACAAAATTGATCTGTAAGGATTTTAGGAAAAGAGTTCTTGATGCTCATCATTCCATAAAAGTTGTTAAAACCATTGCTAAATTGTTTTGACCTCAATTCTTTTAACATTCATGTATATGGAGGATATTTAAGACAATTGTTAACATAACCAGGAGTAAACACACAAAGAATACTTTTAAAGCAAGATGTGAAGTAGTCTACAAGGTCAAGGGGAAACTCTGGTAATTTCTAAGCAGCTAAAGGCCTTTTTCACACTCTGGATAATGGTAATGTTTGTGAGTCTAACATGAGAACAATACTAAACAACGGTGTTGTGCATGGCAAGGTTGCAAGGAGAAATTCACTGCTCTCCAAAAAGAACATTGTTGCTTTTCTACTATTTACTAAGTCTATTCAGAACAAATGTGGACAAATAAAACCAAAATCTTACTCTCTGTTAAAAATATAAAATATTTTATGAGGAAAAAGGAAATCACTACAGCCATATATAATCTTAAAAAAATATACGATTCATGAAACATTGCAGTGGTCAAAGTCTGGGCCTGTTTTGCTGCATCTGGGCCGAGACAGTTGGCCACCATTAATATAACAATCAATTCTGATTTATACATGACATTCCAGGGCATTTATGTTTTACTAAATATCAAAAAAGTGAGTTCATGTGAAGACAACAATCCTTTTGTACCAAAGAATAATTAAAAAGGAATAAATGCAATCGATAAAAAATTATGCTTCTGTTTGATATTTAATTTATTTATTTTAGTCCCAATTTAATAATGTTTGGTATAATATATCCTTTTATTTATCGCACGTGTACACACACACACACACACACACAAACACAAACACAACACACAAACACAAGAAGAACATGCAATTTATTTTAGAGATAAACAGAGGACCTTCTTGCTATAAGGCAGTTTGAGCCAACCACTTTGCCACCCTGTTGCCTTCCGTGTCTCTGTAGGAATACAATTTCTGTGTCAGACTCTGCATTTCTAATCAATGCCTCCACGGTTAGAATCTGTTTGCAAATCTGAAAATCTCTCTGCTGTTGAGTGGAGATTGAATGGATTAAGACATTAAGCCAAGCAGAGGTGAATCTTCCTCACTTCTATATTCACAAGCATTTCACTCCTGGAGTGTGTTTTTACAAATAATTTTCCTTTCAGACACGGAATCACTAACATTCTTAAACAGATGACCTCCTCCCCTGTATGTAGCTATTTGTATAGTAACACCATATTTCTGTGAAGATGGACAGACTTGAGAATTTGAATTATTCCCTAATTGATTTTTGAGCATTAATGACAAAATCCAACAACATGACTCAAATATACTATAAACACAAACAAACAAACAAACAACAAACAAAAAGTTTTCCTCCAGAAATAACTGGAAGTAGTGTATAATGCTTCAAGGATTTGTTGAAGAAAGGTGGTAAAAAAATAATAGGACATTCAGATATCTCATCCCCTTTGGCTTACCATCCACCTGTGGCATGACATCGTGACAGATAGAGAAACAAACAGATATGAAGTCTGGCTGCGGAGTGCACCGCTAAGTCTCCTGCCCATTATAGGGGACATCTCTCAACAAAGAGTTGAACTTCAGTGAAATTTAGTTTAGTGAAAATAAATTACTACTTACTATCATTATATACATTTACATCTACACATTCCTTTTGGTACTTATTAATAAAAATGAAATACAAACTTCTAGGTAAAGAATTTGTTGGGTGAACGCATTGATGGATCAATGAATGAATGGATGAATGGATGGATTGATCGACAGGTGCATAAATAGCCAGATGGATTCACGAAGAGACAGATAGATTGATGAATAAATATATGAATAAATAGATGGATTGATGGATTGATGAATGGATGGACGGATGGATTGATGGATGGATGAATAGATAAATAGATGGATTAAGGTTGATGCAGTAAGTTTATTTTTAAACAATATATGGATGAATGGAAAAACAAACAGATGTGTACAGATGAAAAAGTAGATATATATAGCTAGATGGATTGATTGACAGATAGATGGATGGATGGATAGATGGAGGAATAGATAAATAGAATGGTGGTTAATACAGTAGGCTGGGTTTTAGAAAAGTATAAAGATGAATTGAAAAAAACAAACCAACATGTAGACATAAACCAGTAGATATACAGCTGGATGGAAAGATGGATGGATGGATGAATGAATGGATAAATTAAGCTTAACACAGTCAGATGATTCTTACAACAATATAACAATAAAAAAGACAAACTGGCCTGTACAGATGAACATATGGATGCATTTTGTGAGATGAATGGCGGGTTGGTTGATAGATAGACAGAAAATGCTGAAAGATCACAGTATTTGATGTATGTTTAAAATCCGGTTCATGTTTATGCTCAGTGAAAGGTGAGAGGAGATGGATCTGAGTGTTTAGACATAAAAGACTAAACTTTCCAGGTCCATTATTTTCTCTTTGACCCCTGCTCTATCCTTCTTTCACTCATTTAATCTCTACTGCCCTTATTCAAAACGGCGTACTGCCTATTTCACCTTTATCAACATCCCTGTACAGAACTGCAGCATGTCTTCTGACAATATTACTTTTATTCTGAGC
>JAOUQZ010000010.1:20571285-20597648 GCA_028564935.1 Neosilurus hyrtlii | reverse complement strand
AAGGAAGGAAGGAAGGAAGGGAGGGAGGAAGGAAGGAAGGAAGGAAGGGAGGGGGGGAGGGAGGAAGGAAGGAAGGAAGGAACAAAAGGAAATAAAGAAAAAATAAAGAAAAAAGCAAAAGAAGGTAAAAAGTTGAAAGAAAAAAAAAGAGATAGAAAGAAACAAAGAAATAAGGAAAGAAATTGTAGAAGAAAAAAGGACAGAAAGAAAGAAAAATAAATAAAAAAGAAAGAGAAGAAAAGTAATTAAGAAAAAGAAAGAAAGAAGCAAAAGAATGTAAAAAGTAGAAATTAAAGACTGAAAAAAAAAAGAAAAAAGAAAGAAGCAAGGAAAGAAAGAAAAATGGACAGAAGAAAAATACAAGGAAGAAAAAAAAGTAAGAAGAAATAAAGAAAAAATAAGGAAGGAAAAAGAAAGAAATTATAGAAGAAAAAAGAATAAAAAGAAAGAAAAATAAATAAAAAAAGGAAGGGAAGGAAGGAAGGAAGGAAGGAAGGAAAAAAGGAAGAAAGAAAGAAAGAAAGAAAGAAAGAAAGAAAGAAAGAAGAAAGAAAGAAAGAATAATGGAAAAAATGGAAGGAAGAAAAATTGAAGGAAAAAAAGAAAGTAACAAAGAAAGATAGAAACAGTAAAGGAAAAAAAGGTGGAAAATAAGGGAAAAGGAGGAAAAAATGAAAGAAAGAAAGAAAGAAAGAAGAAAGAAAACATGTCGTCTTCTTCCTCTTCTTCTTTTTCCTCTCACGCTCTTTATATTTACACATTATATTTTTTGTTGTTTTTTCAAGAAATAGAAATATTTGTTTGTTTGTTTTTTCCAATGTTATCTCATACCCATGTAAAACAACAGATAAACTTACTACCTTTATAATGTAATTATCTTCATCTCCTCACTTCCTCCCTCCTGCCTTCCTGCAGCATTACACCCACCTCCTCTCTGTCCTTGTCCCCTTCTCCTTTAGGGCTGAGTGAACCTTTAAACACGCTCATCACCAAGTGCACATCAATTAAACAACAACAACAAAAACAATAACAAAAGCAAACTCCGGAGAGCAATGTGACGACTGCGTGTTCATTCTTACACCGTATCGCTTTCCTGATCCCTTCATTACTGTTGAAAAATGTCCTGACACTTTCCTCTCAGAACGCAGTAAGTGGGGTGAAGATTAATGACTGGATGATTCATTCACCTCACAGTTCATTCACTAGTTTAAGGGGTAAATGATTACAGTTCGTCTCACTGCAAAAATTTAGAACAATTACAAAAATGGAGCAACATTTTGCAGAATAAAATACCAAATAAATAAATAAATGGTAATTCTGAAGCAACAAGTAATTAATTATTAATTTTACAACAGTTGAGAGGATCAACAATTTAATATCATGACAGTTACAGTCTTTTATCCCGTCAGGGGATTTGAACCCAAAGTGTTCACGTACAAGTCATTACAGACTATTTAGATCACATTCACTAAAGGGCACAAACTTTTTCCCTCTTCAGTGAGGGCTGAATTTATTTTTGAGGCTCATATCGTCTCCTGCATTTTTTATAAAGCCTCTGTGTGGAACTGACATTCAATATTTATCTACACAATATGAGATATTACTGCAGCTCAGTGTGTTATTACTCATCTCATCGCATACTGCAGAACACCAGGCACTCTCTGCTTCAGCTCCCGCATGGTGCTTCCTGCATGGTTCCTTCAATTCCTCTACAGCTCTCACATGGTTCCTGTGTAGTTCCTACATCATTCTTCCATGGTTCTTGTGTGGCTTCTGCATCAGTTCTGTTTGGTTCTTGTGTGGTTTCCACATGTTCTACATGGTTCCTGTGTTCTTTCCATATGGGTCCTCAATGGATTCTGTGTGGATTCTGGATGGTTCCTTCATGGAACGTATGTGCTATCCACATGTCTGTGGTCTCTGCATGGGTTTGCCATAATTCCTGCACTGGGTTTTTTTTATTGCTCTTACATGGTTCCTGTGTGGTTTCCTCGTGGGTCTTAAATAGTTCATGTCTGGATTCCTCATGTTCCTTCTATGGTTCTTGTGTAAATTCTGGATGATTCCTTCATGATTTCAGTGTGGTTCCAAACTCATGGTTCCTTTGTGAGTTCTGTTCCTGTGTATTTCCTTAATGGTTCCTGTGACGTTCCTCTATGTGGTTCTTCCTTTCAGTGTGGATCCGAAATGCTTCCTTTATACCTCTGCCATGTTTAATCAGTGCACTTTTTGTATGGTTCCTACATGCTGTAACACGTTCACACAAATATAAGTCATAACTCACATAAGTCGTGATATATTAATTCATAACTTTTCCCCGGCTCCATCCTTCCTTCTGTCTGTAATACCTGTCTTATGGACCAGAGTTTAATAAAGAGCAACAGGAATGCTCGCCAGGGAGAACTTGGTGCTCCATACAGGAGAGTCTGGTGCCATCTGCTGGTGGTTCATAACGCTCTACATCTGCCCACATCACCACTCACACCAACTTACTAACTAACTTATCTACTTACTCACTTACCTACTTACTTTCTTACTTATTTGCTAACTTACTTATTTACTTAGTCACCTACTTGCTTATCTAGTTCTTATCTCTCTTATCTTCTTACTTATTAATTTACTCACTTACTTATCTACTTATTTACTTACTTACCTTCTGGCTTACTTACTTACTTACTTACTCATCTACTTACTCGCTTACTTACTTACCCACGTACTAACTTACTTACTTGCTAACTTACTTATCTACTTACTCACTTACTAACTTATCTACTTACTCACTAACTTATCCTCTTACTTACTCACTGCTAACTTACTTATCTACTTACTCACTTAATTATTTTTCTACTTACTTACTCACTTACCTACTGACTCACTTACTTACTTATCTACTTACTCACATATCCTCTTACTCACTGCTAACTTACTTATCTACTTACTCACTTAATTTTCTACTTACTCACTTACTCTATTTCTTGCTAACTTACTTATTTACTTACTCACTTACCTACTGACTCAATTACTGACTTATCTACTTACTCACATATCCTCTTACTCACTGCTAACTTACTTATCTACTTACTCACTTAATTTTCTACTTACTCACTTACTCTATTTCTTGCTAACTTACTTATTTACTTACTCACTTACCTCCTGACTTACTTACTCTCTTTCTTGATAACTTACTTATCTACTTACTTAATTACTGATTTTTCTACTTACTTACTCACTTATCTACTTACTCACTTACCTACTGACTTACTTACTTACTTACCTACTTGCTTACTCACTTACTTACTAGCTAACTTACTAACTTATCTATTTACCCACTTATCCTCTTACTCAATGCTAACTTACGTATCTACTTACTCACTTATATTTCTACTTACTCACTTACCTACTGACTTACTTACTTATCTACTTATTCACCTACCTACTGACTCACTTAATTATTTACTTACTCACTTATCTACTGACTTACTTACTCACCTGCTTGCTAACTTACCTGTCTACTTACTCACTTACTTACTTTTCTACTTACTTACTTACCTGCTGACATACTTACTTACTTATCTACCTATTTACTCACTTACTTACTGACTTACATACTTACTTGCTAACTTACTAACTTACTTACTAACTTACTTACTCACTTACTTACTTACTTACTAGATAACTTACTAACTTACTTATAAACTTACTCACTTACCTACTGACTACCTTGCTTACTTATCTACTTACTTACTTACTTACTTGCTTGCTAACTTATGTATCTACTTACTTAGTTGCTCACTTACTATCCAATTTCTTAATTAGTTTAATTTTTTGCTAACAAACTTGTTTGCTTATGTAATTGCTTGCTTAATTACTTACTTAATTTCTTTGTTAATAATTCACTAACCTGCTTAGTTAAGTACTTACTCAAGTACTAACTTGCTTCCCTGTATACTTATCTCTTTACTTTCTTACATGCTTGTTTGATTACAGTACTTATTAACTTACTTGCTTGCCCACTTAATTTCTTGCTTACTTGTTTGTTTGTTTTATTTGTTTATTAGAACTTCAGTAAGCCAAGGAACCTCTGAGGAACCTGTGCATAAATTGGGCTTTAAAAAAATTGCATTTTTCTTAACCATGTTGAACTTTTTAAAATAAATTTCTAAGTAATTAAAACTTTTTCAGGAGATGGTAAAGAAATGGTGATGCTGCTCGAGAAACCTGACCCTTCGGGAAGCCAAAAACCTCTTGTTTTTTAAGATGCTCGGAAACATTCTTCAAATTTTTAATTCTAACAAAAAAGTCAGTTCTAAAACCTACTGAAGAGATTTCATCTGTTCAAGCAACCATCTAACTTTAGTTTTGAGCTTCTATCCACCTTTCCATGAACTTAGCCTTCGACTTACCTCCTGGGCAGTGGTTCCTGTAGTTCATTAAAGGGTTCTGCTGCAGAGTTGGTGAAGTTAGTAAAGACTTTTTATTGTGCTACATTGACCAAAGCTGTGTGTTAGTTTAATAGTGATTCATGAAGTTTCTTCCATGGCGGTTTTGGGTTTATATTTATAATGAATTTCCCCAGCAGGAACTCCGTCCTTCAGCCTGTAACCTCTAGTTGTCAAATTTGAAGGTACACACATCCCTGCTTACTGTACTTCTACCCAGTGTGAGCAATGAGCAATTATTTATTTAGCCTAAAAAAAAGAGCCACTTATTTGTTCTAGATCAAGGACACTCTCCATCAATAGTGCACTACCTGCCTACTTCCTTCTTTCCACTCTCATACACTTTCAAAACTTTTTCACAAGAGCACTTAACATCATCAGATAACTACAGAGCTGTATCGATCTCTTACACACACACACACACACACACACACACACACACACTTTTTTTTGGACCGGTAGACCCTGAAACACTGCCATTGGTTGCATGCTGTCTCAGTTGAATGTTGCTTTAAATAAAAGCATCTGTGTGATGAATAATAGATGAAAACTTCCTGTTTCCACAGTTTCATTTTGTTCTGACATTTTTGTGCCGGCTACCCAGACAGTTTCAAATAGCTTGCAGCAACAGTGGAACAGCAAGGCTAATTAACCAGAATGGCATTTACACATTACTGTAATTAAAATCGGGCTCTGAGTTGTGAATAAAACATGCACTTGGCTGTTAGCTGCTAATATAATTAGAGGCATACAAAGACGTTCCAATTATCTTTGAATAAGTGACATCTAAATGAATTGAGGGGTTAGGCCAAGTGGTCAGGGTGGGAGCCGAGGGTGAAAGGAGTGGTTGACCTGTGTGGTTATGGCTGGCGTAATGGTATGAGCCTTACAAAATTATCATTTGCCAAACTGCTTAATCCTATTAGGGTCACGGAAGGGCTGGAGCCCATCTCACTGGGCAAAGGTGAAGTACACCCTGAAGAGACCATCACATGGCTACAGACACAACCAATCCCACTCATATTCACATCAAGGGGCAATTTGGAACAGCAAGTTAGCCAAATGGGCATGGCTTTGGACTGTAGCCAGAGCCAGAGTCCCCACAGGTAAACCACGCAAGCATGGGGAGAGCATGCAAACCCCCCACAGAAACACCCAAGTCCAGCACTCGAACCCAGGAGCTTCTTGCTGTGAGACGGACATGCTAAACACTACGCCATCGTGCCGTCCGGTTCGGGGAAGTGGTTAGCCCAAATGGTTTTGGGTGCTGTGAGTGGTTGGCCTGAGTGGGGGGCAACCACTCACAGCACCACCTGCTTTACTCCTTTGTGCTTGTCATCTGTGTGTAAAGGGCTTAGATTTGGCTTTACAATGTCTAAAGGTTAAGAAAATCTTTTCTATTTTTATTATTTCTTCATTCATTCAGTCCTTTACTGAACCATCTAATCTTATTGGGGTCAAAGGCAGGATGGAGCCTATCCCTGGCAAAGGTGAAGGTGGGCCACACTCTAAACAGCTCACTAGTCCATCACAGGGCTGACTCACACACACACACACACACACACACACACACACACACACACACACACACACACACACACACACACACACACACACCATGCACACTCACACCTAGAGAACTCTTGGTTATTAATCCAAATCAAGCCCCAGTACCATGAAGCTGCCACTGTTGGGCCCTTGAGCAAGGCCCTTAACCCTGAGTTTCTCAGTTGTATAAAACTGATAAATGTAATTTACTCTGGATAAGGGCGTCTGCCAAATGCTGCCTGTAATTGTCTAATGTAAATGACTTTGTACTGTGAAAGGAGACGAGAACACCCAGATGAAGCCCCACAATCCTGTGAAGAACATGCCAACTTCACACAGAAACACCATCGGCAGGCACGGGGCTTGAACCCAGGACCTTCTTACTGTGATGTGAACATTCCCACCGCTACCCCACTGTGCTGCCCGGTAAATATTCACTGTGGTTAAGATTATATTAAAGTAGTCCTGAAGGATAGAAGTGATTAGAGTTAGAATGAGTGGTTAATCGAGACCAGATAGTCACTGTAGGGTCTCAGAAGCTCAAAGCAATCAGATTCCAGTATGGCGTTTTATACAGAAGGGTTTTCAGGCATCCGATGTCCTTTAAATTAAAAATAATGACTCGCCTTTAGAAATCTCTTATTTGCAGCTGGTGCTTACGAACGTCCTCCCCGCTGGGCATGTGGCTGCGTGGGTTTTTATTCTCCAGTCCTACAGAGGGTGTGTGTGCACTGTACTTTATTACCAGGCTGCCACATGCATTGGGTATCACATGCAAATGGTTATTTAAGTAGATACCATGAGCTGATTTCACTTCATGACTAAAAAGCAGAGCTTTAAAAGTTATCATAAGCTGCAGTGATGTAAAGTGACGGCGCTGGGGTGAAAAGAGGAAGCTGAAAATCTTGCAAATCTTTAAATTGTGTCAGGGTTTGTTGATTGAGCCGTGCATCACAAAGGCTTGGCACTGTCTAAGGACTAAACCTGCTTTATTTTAGATTAAACAAGGCATGAACCAACGCTAAAGCAGTGTCACTGTGCTTCCGTGGGCTTCCTGAGGGTACTTTGGTTTCCTTCTTCAGACCAAAGACATGAACATTGGGCTAATTGAAAATTCTGGATTGCCTCGAGGTCTGAGTGAGAATGTGAATGGCTGTGTGTGTGTGTGTGTGTGTGTGTGTGTGTGTGTGGGTGTGTGTGTGTGTTGGCCTAGTGATGGACTGGCAAGCTGTTCATGGTACACAATGCCTTTACCCAGAATCAGCTAGGATAGGCTTCAGCCTCTCTGTGACCCTAAAAAAAGGTGCATGCCAGTGGCATCAACCCACAGAACTGGGGACAGCTCAGAGATGACATGGGGAAAGAGAGGAACATGGTGTCAGGCTGTCCGTGTTGGTGTCAAGAGGGAAGAAGAGAGGTGCAACTCACACCAGGAGGATAGAAGACAACGCAGGAAGGACAGGAAGCAGACGCAGGCCTTCGCTCAGCCATCTAGAGATGTCTGTGGCAGTTGCCACACAAAAACCAGACTTCTAATTCACACAAGATTGTGCTCTTGACAAGGCGGACACTGACAACCCCATGGCGCTACCATCATCTCTCGAGATGGATGGATGCCGATGATGTTTAAAAAATGAAATGAAATCAAGAGGTCAAAAGATTAAAGTTGTAATTAAATCTACCTTGTACCTTCTACCCTGGCCACATCTCAGTATGGTTCTGCCTGCTTAAAATTTCTCAATCTTTGCTGGGTTGATTGTAGGAGTTGGTGCCACTTGGTGTCGGTCAATGCCCAATGCTTTCCCAGCTCCATATCAACGTCATCTCCCATCTACAACTCAAGTTCAATTCCCAGGGTCTTTATAAGATGGGCATCCAGTTTAGACCTCGGAGCCAGCCAGCTGCAATGAAATTGGCTGGCTGCTGAGTGGAGTGTCTGGCTAGCTGATTAGCCAAAGTAGAAGAGATACGAAACATGGCTGGCTATTAGTGACTAAAGTTGAAAACATGTAAAGAAAATATAATTTTGGCTGCATTCACAAAATTGTACATACTCGAAATAATGTAAAAACAAATCCTGTAATGAATTTATATAATTATGGCATTTATCAAGACATCAATTGTGAGACAGAAGTGGATTTGTGTTAGGTTATGACTGTTAGAGGGGCAATTTAAGAATTACTATGGGTAATGTACACATTTAACCACATTCTTGATAGTTTTAAATACATTTGGAACTTGAGGAAGGCACTTAGATGCTTCAAAATTATTGACAAAATCATGCACCCATCACAGAAGTTGTTATTATAGAGTTGTTGTTGTTGAAACCCTAACCCTAACCCTAACCCTAAACCTAACTCTTAGGTTATCAGCTTGCTTTTTTGCACAAAGATATTTAAAGGATCCGCAGCATAAATATACACACAAAAATGGCTGTACTGCCATCTTACTAAAGACTTTTTCACTTGTTGGGATAAACTGAGACACAATGTTTAACACCTGTCGTATTGAAATGGAGGATTTTAGTCTTTGCAATGTAAAGGTGATATTTTGACCAAAGGACTTTTCACTTTAAATACATTCCTGTGATCATAATTATCCACTTATTCATTTTCTAAGCTGCTTAATCCAGCTGGTAGACCCTAAATAGCTCGCCAGACCACTGCAAGGCTAACACACACAACCATTCACACTCACTCTCTAACACCTAGGTAAGATTTGGAACAGCCAATTAGCCTACTGTGCATGTTTTTGGACTGTCGGAGGAACTGGAGTACCCTGAGGAAACCCATGCAAGGATGAGTAGAACATGCAAACTCCACACAGAAACACCCCGAACCTCGGAATCGAACGCAGGACCTTCTTGCTCAGCCTAGATTTATTTCAAATGTCATGATGCTAGCTTTGTTAGCAATTTAACCTGTAGTTTTCCTTTAATAGTTAGTAATACTGTATTTTGTGAGATTGTCCCTGACTGCAAAAGGTAGAGAATAAAGTGTGATCCAAAGAAAAAGAACTACTGTGTCTTGTGAAATATGACTTTGGCGAAACATGCTGTTGTTTTATATTTGTTTTTACCAAGCTTGTCGATGAGCGCAGCACCCCCACGTGAGTTACGGTCCTACTTTGGTGGGTTATTGCTGCTGTCTGGGATAATGAGGCCTTGAGAGATGCTATTACTGTCCCGTCCAGGCTGATTTATGAGCCACTAATTACTCCCGCTGGAGCTTTGCTTAGTGGTGGTGGCTTCCTCGAAACCATAACAGAGGGAGGCGTGATGGGGCGCTGCGCTTCATGAGCAGAGGAATGAATATGCTTTTGGAGAAGGATTTAATGACAAAACTCATCTTGTTTCCCTGGTGTCCATCTCCGGACGATAGCTGAATGGCGGGTTGTCTTCTGGCTGTAAATGTGCTACGCTGAATCAGGCGTTTTTCCAGGACTGAATCGAGGACTTTGGATAATTTGGTGCATGTGTTCTTGATGATAAGTGAACATGAAAGACAAACAAGACTTTTCTTTTTCAGCCTGGGACAGCCGGAGCTCCATCTGTATAAAAGCCTCAATGACTTAATTACTTTAGGGGCTGAGAATGCGATGACGCTTTACGGTTCGTTTCCACCAACAGCCTCATTTAATGACTAACAAATCTCTGGTTTCAGAAAAAAAAGAGTAGAAAATGTTTCCGAATGCCTGAATAGAAGATTGGTTTATCACTGACTCTGGTTGTGTGATTTATGATTTCAATATTAAACACCAGTCGGTAGTTGTTACCACAACGTGTAAACCAGGCTGCCAAACTAAGGTTCACAAGAAAAACTTACAAACTCCTGTTTTGTTATTTCCCCCAACATTTCACAAATAAAAAATACAGAGGGGGGCAGTGGTGGCCCGGTGGCTACTGATCCGAAGGTCGGGGATTCAAGCCCCACTATCACCGAGTTGTCACTGCTGAACACTGCAGAAAAAATTTATAATAATGAAAACTTTTGCTCCCACTGTAACCAATAGCATCAAGAATAACAAAAGAAAAAAAAAAATTCAACGGGCAGCATGGTGGTGTAGTGGTAAGCATGTGCGCCTCACAGTAAGAAGGTACTAGGTTTAAGTCCCGCGTTCAAGTGTTTCTGTGTGGAATTTGCATGCTCTCCCAGTGCTTGCAAGGGTTTCCTCCGGTTACACCGGTTTACTCCTACTGATGTTGCTGGAATGCTGGAGCCTATCTTAGCCAACACTAGGAGACGACAGATTACACAAGCAGTTTGCCAGGCCATCACAGAGCCAACACACATTCAACTATTCACACTCACACCTGGGGCAAATTGAAACAGCCAGTCAGCCTAATGTGCATGTCTTTGGACAGTGGAAAGAAACCTGAGTACCTGGAGGAAACCCACGCAAGCACGGGTAGAACATGCAAACTCCACACCCGATCCCAGCAGTGGAACCCAGGACCTTACCGCTGTGAGGCGGAAGTGCTAACCACCACGCTACCAAGTGATTTGTTCCTGACTTCTTTTCCTACGCTATCACACAAGACACATTTTTAATAACTTTTATTAAAACATCTGGAGTGTAATGTTTACCCAGACATCTGGTGCGTGCTTTAAAAAAAAAAAATCACTTTGTGTCAAATCAAATCGTATTGGGAGAACAAAAAGTATAGAATAGAAATGACAGGAAACCAGGATTTAAAATAAGATCCTATTTATTGTGTATGGATTATTTTTGCATCTATAATGCAATACATTTACTGAATATACATGTACGTACTATTTATATTTATACATTTAAATGAAAGCTACTGGGAAAATACTGCACTGTGTTTGGCATACATAGATAACAGGAATGATCATAGAACACACACACACACACACACACACACACACACACACAGATGTCTACTAAATGATTAACAACAGTGCAATGGTATCATGAAACATAGCTGCCTGTGAGAACACACACACACACACGCACACACACACACACACACAAGCATAATGATTAATTGTATATGTTTATCTTCTCTCTCTCTCTCTCACTAATTTACCAAGTATTACAAATCTTACTCGCCAAGATCATCTCCTCTCTCAGCAGTGACCTCCCATGTGACCTCCGTCAACCCTGAATCTTCTTAAGAGGGCTTCAATTATCATCACTCACACTGGCAGTGTGTTTACCGAACAATTACTGTCAGCTCATGCAAGCACAAACACAAAGAGAGCCGACGGAACACATCAGGACATTGTAGACGAGAACGATGCCGCGGACAAGGACGACGTGCAGAGGACGGGATAAGAGAGAGGCGCAGAGGGCGGGATGAAAAGCAGTGAAATGACATGACAGTGAATGTCATATCATCCCGTTATATCAGCATTCAGATGAAACATACACAAAGGCTGGTGAATGAATATATGGAGGAGAAGCAGACATGAATGAATCTCTAGAGGTGGGGCTGGGGGTGGGGGAATGATATGCAGAATACTGAGCCTGATGGAGCAGAAGCCAACATCTGGATCAGATGGGAATCTTCCGGGCAATCGTAGCAAGTATGAGTAGTTTGGTTGCGGGATCGGCTACGACGTCAGTTCCAAATTGTGATAAACCGCCACAATACAGAGTGTTTATATATGTGATGAAACTGCCTCACACAGGGCAGTTTTAACTGAACAGCTCACCAGGGCATTGCAGGGCAACACGCATACAACCATTCACACTCACACCTTGGAACAGTGCATGTTTTGAATTGTGGGAGGAAACCAGAGTACCCAGAGGAAACCTACGTAAAAACGCCCTGGGCCTGGGAATCAACCCCAGGCCTTCTTGATGTGGGGCAAACATGCTAACCACTGCGCCACCGTGCCGCCCTCTCAGCTTTCTGTAATCCCTAAACACGTACTATCACCATGTTTACAACACTATATTCAGCTACTATGCCTTCTTCACACATTTCATTTCGACTTCTGAGCCACTTTATTCTTTATCAGGGTCCCACGGAGGCTGGAGCCCACCCTAAACAGCTTTCATTGCAGGGCCAACTTACACACACAACCGCAATCACTTTCACACTTTGGGGCAATCCAGAATATCCACTTAGCCTAATGTGGATGTTTCTGGACTGTAGGAGGAAACCGGTGCACCTAGAGGAAACCCACACAAGAAAACTCTACACAGAAACGTCCTTGCCAGCACGGGGCTCGAACCCGGGACCTTCTTGCTGTGCTACCATGCCGCCATCTCCACAAATGTACATACTGAATCCAGGCAATTAAAAGATGAAGTATCACATCAGGATAACATTAGATTGCCATCAGGAAACTTGTTAGCCATTTTATTTGTCATTAAGCCAAATGTTAGCATAACAAAATACCAGCAGGAGAAAAAGGATTAGTATAAATATGAATGAAAAAAAAAAATCACGGTACTCATCACACAAGAGCTTAAACTTGACACCCAGACAAGTGCACTAGACTTTAAATCCCGGTTTCCACCGCAGTGGCTGCGTCTTGTTCCGAGACGATCGCAGCCACTCTAAATTACGGTTGTGTTTCCACCAGACATCCCACAGCTCTTTTCAGAAACATCACAGAAGTGGATCTTCTTGCTGTTCCACTAAAAATATAAGTTGGATATTTTTGCCTCTTACTGCACCCAAGCCACATAGAAGTCAAACAACATAAACATAACAAAACTGGACAGACAACACACTCCGATTGTGAAATCGTACTGGTGTGAAACAGAGGCGCACTGAGGACGGAGCAAATCCGCACTGCAGTAAGGTCATCACATAGCCGTACATGGTGGTATCCAAGCTTAAGAAGTCATCAGCCAATCATAATCTATGATGACACGTAATGGGTCTTAAATATAATATGCGTCACAGAATGTACATTTTGCTTTAATATTTAATTTAAATTTTTCTATACTGTATTAATCCTGCAAAGGAAATTATTGCCTCTGCATTTAACCCTTACAAAAAGTGAGTACACACGTAAACAGTGAGCACACACACTCGGAGCAGTGGGCTGCCACACACAGAGTGAGCTAGATTTCCCTGCTTGTTCGGGAATCGGACCAGTGACCTTTCGCTCCCAAAGCCGCTTCTCTAACCATTAGGCTACGGCTTCCCCGCATTGGGCTGCTAGCCAAAACTTAATCACAAAGTCCTGTATCAACATGCTAGTCATCCAATGCTAATGTCTGTTGTGCCACGATAATGCTTAGTTTGAACACACTTCATCAAGAATGAAGCATTACGTCAGTATAGCATCAAAGCACCATGAAGATGAGATGTGTTCGCTGTTTTAGTTCTGGTTGATACAAACTAGGACGTTAAAGCAAATAAATAATGATAAATAACTCCATTAGGACGCGGTTCAGTAGAAATTAGGACAAAGCTGCTGGACTAGCATTAGCTATCATTATAAAAAATTTAGCAATCCAGTTCTAATTAGAGGGGTATTGTTAGCATGATCTAGTGTGTGACCTGATGATGCTAATATCTTGTTTTTAAGATATACTATCAAAAAATTGCTCACCTAAACATTGAACATGCATCACAAATAGTGCACAGATTTACTCAAAACAAGGTACAAGAGTTTAGACATCAGGTTAAAAAAAAATCTTTAAGAACTTGAAAGACTGGGTGACACAGTCGCACAGTGGTTAGCATGTCTGCCTCACAGCAAGAAGGTCTTGGGTTCAAGTCCCACTCTTGGCTGTGGCGTTTCTGTGTGAAGTTTGCATGTTCTACCCGTGCTTACATAGGTTTCCTCTGGTTTCCTCCCACAGTCCAAAAACATTTACACTTGGCTAGCTGGATGTTCCAACTTGCCCCTAGCGTGAATGGCTTTGTGTGTTTGTGTGGGCATGAGATGAGCACAAGAAGCAAACTCCACACAAAAAGACCCTTTCTAACTATTGGCAGCGGGCAGTGATGACACAGCCCAGTTCATGTCTACTGAAAGGAATAACCGCATATAAAATCATAAGATATCGTCAAAATAATTTCAAATATACAGGAGATACTTTAACAGAATATCTTTAATACTACATTATAATGAATGCCTATGGTCTAGGGTTTCGCTGCACTGCTGCGGTTTGTTTTTGGAATACCGTGAGTGTAAAAATATTAACTTGCTTCCTGATGCAGAGGATTTTGGGAAGAGTGAGCCAGCCCCTTCAAAATGACTCTATTCTTTTTTTTTTTTTTTTTTTTGTTCTGGTATGATTGGTAGCAATCACCAAGCAGTGTAAACATCTGCAGTGTGAAAGGAATTTACTTTAGTGCCCGTGAAGGTATTGTAGTACAATAATAATGAATATCAAGACAAAACCATGACATTCACAGACCTAATATAAAATAAATACACACAATATATTTGACCAGATGTAGCAAAACCTGGCACTTGGTGACAACATTCAAAATTTACATTGTTATATTACTGGAAAAAGTCTGTTCATTAGCCCTAATTTGATATTTATTTCATACAACTATTATTATTATTATTTTATCTTTGCTGTTTTGTTTGTTTGTTTGTTTGTGTGCAGTATAATTCAAGAGGTTATGCACAGAAAATGCAAAGAAAAAAAACATTACATTTTGAAGGTGATTCGTGCATGGGATCATGTTTTTAAAAAAAAAGAGACGAAGAAGAAATCCATAAAAATACTGATTTTATACAATGTTTATTAGACGCCCACTAAGGGGCGACATTTCATTATATGTATGCCAAGGTATAATAATCTATTTGCTCCTCTGTGTAATATTTCAGGCCGATAGCTTCAGTTTTAATGATGTTATGGGAAGTTGTTTGAAAACTGGGTCTCTGAATGATAGACATGTCATTAATACCCAAGTTAACAGATAAGATTTTGATACATTTATGCCATTTATTTACAGATTTGTGTTGGAGGTGTCAAAAGGTTTACAGTAAAATCATTACATGTGCAAAGGGAAAATATAAAATAATAATAATAATAAAAATTCAGAGAAATTTATACACCAGGATTGGTAGAATGTCATCATTCTGAGATTCAGTTTACAATTAATCACCCATAACATTCCTAAAATAGCAGCCATTGGCCTAAGATTTCGCCTACAGACAAATTTTAATATAAAGTGTTAATTGAGATTAACTTATAAGCTCTCTTCTTCCTTAAAGTTGACTAAGGTTATTGTTCTCGTCTCATTTTATGTGCATTTACAAACTCCATAGCAACGCTATCAACTGTATACACACATAAATCCCTTTTCCTGAAGACACTGTGAATGTAAGTAATTCTAAAATGACTTGGTGACTTAACACAACATTTGATTGCTCTTTTCTGCCAAAACTTGGTTGGTGTTTGCACTTTTGGAGCGTTTTTTCACAGACAAGCGCCAGGATCTGCTAGATCAGGTCACATAAAATGATGAAGTTAAAAAGAAAATGACATTGAATTCAATATAAAGACCATAACACTGGACAAAGTCATGAAAAAAATGAGCCTTTTGTTTTAAATCCAGGCATATTCTTAACACTTTTCTGAATACACATCATACACTTAACATGAAGCACTGATCTTTTTGACCTGCTTTATGATGTCATTAAAATAACAAAAAAAAATTATAACTAATAATGTATTCTCTTCTTGGTAAAATATCACTCGCTGAATAAACCCATTTACACAAGCACATTTAAAGACGGATAAGGACCCTGCTGCTTCATGAGATTTACTTTAAAGGAGGACATGTCCCTGGATTTACAGGTCGGAGTCCAATGTCATCAGTGTACATTACTTCGTCCATTCTATTAGTGCATGAGTGTCTCTGCAGCTATGAGTTTTAAATATAGCACCAAAATGTCACTTCTAATAACCCAGTGATGTCTTTTTTTTTTTTTTTTAATATTGTAAACTTAGTCTGGTTTAGAAGAAAACCACAATAAACTACTTCAGTGAAAACTAAAAATGCACAGAGGGTCAGAGCGCTGAGTGCAGACCCCCACCAAGGTAGTGCAATATCTAAACTTTTCAATCCAGGCTGCCCACTAATGTAGAATTATGGTGCCCCCTTGTGGCCAGTTCCACAGAGCTCTGTATTTTTTTTTCTCCCAGAGCATTATGGGTGATATCTGCCTCCTTGCACTTGTGCAACGTATAAAAAAAAATTAAAGCCTTCCTGGATCCAAGACCGGTTACGAATCAGGTGCAACAAAAATAAATAAATTAACGACAATTAGATTTTGAGTTATCTTGCACATACATACAGAGACAGGCTGGTGGAGGTAAAAGTGTTTGACTCAACAGTTCATTAGTGTACACCTCTTCCACCTCCCCAGAACCCACCCCAGGAAAGTTGATGTGTTGCTGTGTATAGTGTGTATTGTGTAGATCATCTCTAGTTTACACACGCAAAAAAGCTCAGCTTTGCTACTTTAGCTACTAATTTTAACATGAAAATGATGCATTGTTTGTAAAATGCAAACAACACACTGGGTCACCATAAATAACCGTTTCATGGCATTCAGGTAATAACGTGTACAAGAAACATTAACCCACATTTAGCACTAGCATCTCTGTCAACAAGCTAGTCATGTAATGCTAATACCGGCTTTGCTACATAGCACACATGATTAGTTTTGTAGCGTATTAATTGGTTCTTCATTATGGAAAATGTATTCCTTGATTGTTTGCATTTAAGCTCACAGGTTGAATGCTGAAGTGACTTATTTATAGACATGATATATTCATACAACTATGAGGAGGCCTCAGGGTGGACCCGGAAGTTGCTGGAGGGATTATATATCCTATTTGGCCTGGGAATGCCTCCCTTCAGAAGGAGCTGGAGTGTTGGTGGGGAGAGGAATGCCTGGGTTTCCTTCCTAGACCTGTTGCCACCATCAACCCGGCCTAAGATAAGCGGAAGAAAATAGAATGAAGGAAAAAAAATATTTATATATATTTGTTTGTTAGTATTATATAAATAATACGTTTTCAGGTTAGGGGTTATTGGTGAGGTTCACATCACTGAGATCTATATGGAACTGGAAAGCTAATTAGCCGAATAGGTCTGAAGTCATGATCTGCCATAGTGGTCCTCCCTATCAGCTTTGAGTTGCAATAGTAAATAATGAAAATCACAGCAAGTAAAAGCCTGATCTTCTGATTCGGGGTTTGTTATGTGTCTTAAATGTATTAAAGATTTGGGATTTGCTGATTACTTATTAAATATATTCATTATTTGTGTCTTGGACAAAATCCGCTCTTGCCTTCGAATGCCAAGGCAGTGACACTCACAATGACGCCCCATATCCCCTTTAGCCAATAAGCTACAGGTACACTGCACCCTGTTTCTGACTGGCTGGAATAGTGTTGTGTGGCTTGCTCTGAGCTACAGTGTTTGCTTTTTTCTCCTCTACGAAGCAGGGGCTGTGTACAAACACCAGTCTTTTTTCAGCGTGCAACCTTTGCGAAATTTGACCAAAAAGTGTTTTTAAATGAAATATAAATATTTCAATGTCTTTGCTCATTTACGTTTTCCATGAAATCAAGGTTTGAATATTCCTAGCAGATAAACTACACAATACAGGATACAGAGTAGTTTTTCCTATTCTATAAACTCAGCTGGAGGGATTTTTTTTTATTCCTCCAGCAGTTCAGGCACACTGATGACATCAGAAAACAAGCACTGGTTAAATGAAGTTCTGATTCAGAAACATGTCCTGCTTCCAGAACGCACACACCTTTCATTCAGTAGTACGCAGTAACAGATGTGAAGTAACCAGCTGTTACATTTTCATGATGAGAAAATGCGTCGGTTATTTTACGTTAAATACATTTTGATGACGTCGACATGTCGGTCTGGAGCACGATACATTCAGATGGAACATACATGATGGTGTTAACAACAATGTTAGTATTTTATTTCCCCCTGAAACACACCCAATATATTATCTTTATATCTCTATATACCTCTCACTATATAATTACTGTACATTATTTACATATATGCATACATTCTTTATATCTGTATAACCACCATCATTCTTACTGGCTGCTTTTTAATCATTTTACATTATCGAAATATGATTGGTTCTTTTCCAATCTCTATGGTACACTCTAATCCTTCAGGTCTTCTACAGTATCTTTGTTTTTTTTTTGTTTGTTTGTTTGTTTTTTTGAGAAGGCTCTGGACTCAAAGCTACAATCTGATTGGCCATTTTAAAGCCGATGAGCCCTGATGAAACCTGTTTATCAGATTAGCACAAATCTGATTGGTTGGATGCTACCTGCTGTTGAGTATATTTATTAGCCTCTCTGATGTGGACCGGGTTTAATTTTTTCCGAGGTGTGATCTGATTGGCTGTTCACAACTACAACGTGAGGATTCTGATTGGTAGTTGGATGTGGTTACGGGATAAAGCCATGTTCTGATTGGTTATTGTGACTTATTTAAGTTGTCCAACCCATGTTTCCAATCAAATCTGATTGGACAGCTTTAATTTATTTTGTTTGATCGACTTTTTAGTAAACTGCCCAGTGGGTGTTGAACATTTAGCTTGATTTGGTCCAGATCTGACCATCCATCAACAGATTTATTGAAACAGCAATATTTTTTGGGTAGTGGACAGCCTCCGAGATGCAATCTGATGGCCTATTTAAAAATAATGAGCCCTGATGGAACCTGATGGATGTTTCTCTCTGCTAAAAAAAAGTCTGTACAACCTGCTACTGCCAGGGGGCTTTTTCTGATTGGCTGGTTGACATAACAACAGGCTCTGGGAACTTCCGGATTGACCAGTCAGTGTAGCATAGCCCTGAATGCTGCGGTCTGATTGGCTATTTGAAGTACTCGAGGCCGGCGACGAGTAGAAACTTCTCGAGAAAGAGCTCGGAGTCGAGCACGGCGATGTGAGCAGCTCGGCCGATTAGCGTGTTAGCTGTGTTGGGTAAGGCATGGAACACGTTGTGACGGATCACACGGCACTGTGGAGCGTCCATCAGCGGCTGTAGGAGGTGGTTTATCATCTCCGTGTACACAGGACCTGATGGAAGACACGCAAACACAGATTTTCTGGTAAGAGTGAAAATAAAATGAAAGCGTGTAGGATGGGATAAAAAGAAGTTCCAGCTGTGGTCACATGTTCCTGTCTCAGGGTTCAAAGGGTTAAAAGAAGCCAGTGTGGGTGAGACGGTACAGGAAGTGTGTGTTCTGTCTCACAGCTGCTTTTGTGTTTGTCACTATAAAGAGCTACAGCAGCTCGGATTCTGCTCAACGTTTCACCCGACATCAGTTTCTCTATTTCTTCTGTATCCCTCTCCTTCTCTTTATTTTACTTTTTCTCTATTTCACTGTCTTTCTCTCTCTCTCTCTCTCTCTCTCTCTCTCTCTCTCTATTACACTCTCTATTTTACCATCTTTCTTTTCTGTTTTAGTTCACTCTCTCACTCTATCTTTTTACTCTGTTTTACTCTCTCTCTCTATCACTCTTTATTTCACTGTCCTTCTCTTTTTAGTTCTCTTTCTTACTTTATCGCTATCACACTCTTTTTTACTCTGTTTTATTCTCTCTCTTTATTTCACTCTTACTCTATCTCTCTATCACTTTTTATTTCACTGTCTTTCTATCAATCACTTTTTACTCTGTTTTACTCTCTCTATCACTCTCTATTTCACTCTATCACGCTCTCTTAATTTCACTCTGCCCTACTCTATCTCTCTCGATCACTCTCTCTATTTCACTCTCTTTTACTCTCTTTCTATCATTTTTTTCTTTATTTTACTCTCTTTCTCTCTCTCCCTCTATGTCTCTTTCTCTCTCTCTCTCTCTCTCTCTCTCTCTTTTATCGTAGACAAACCTGAGTATGATAAAGCTTGAAAGTCAGAGATCATTACCAACTGATATCCCAACATGATTTATTGTTATTTAATTATCATTATCTAAAGCATAATGCTCAATTATAGGAAATTAGTCAACGTCACGGGGGGGTGTGATACAATTCCGAAGTTTATTATTTCTCATTATCAGCATATCCTAATGTTTTTTCTTTTATGTGATGTAGAAAAGAGCAAGACATGATTTAAGACATTTATTTTCTTATCCTTCAATTTAATTTTATATTTAATTTTGTTATTATTACCCTGCGTGAGCAACGCGGAAGGTACTGTGACACGCCGAATTCGTTCCGCAGTAAGTTCTGCGTGTGTTTGTCCGTCCGCATTCCACGAATGAACGCTCGGTTCCTAGTAAGTTGTTACCTTTCGCGTGAGGTTTACATTGTTCATGTTATTGAATGCATGAATGTTCATGTTTACGAAAAGTGTACTAAAGTAAAGTAATATTACGATCGTCATTACATTTACATAGACAGGAACTTTCTAATGGGTCTAACGCCGGGACCTAATTAGATCATTAGATGTTCAACTTCGTCTTCAGGTTAGACAGAGCGTGTGTGTGTCCGAGTACTCATAACACGTGAACACGTGAGTGCGCTCCACCAGTCATTTTTTGTCTTCATTTATTTATTTGTTTGTTTGGATTTTTTTAAGAAATATTCAAAATGATGCTTTCGTTTTGGTAAAAACTCACACACACACACACACGTGCTTCTGTTAGTGATTGATGAGACATTGCTTGAGAAATGCATGGTTGCATTGTGGATTTGGATTACTTTTCATCGTCAATCATTCAATTAATCAATTAATCAGTGAAGCAAAAAAGCACTAGGTTCGTTCTTCCGTCCCTGCTGTGTGCTAAAAAATAGCTTGAATGTCTGGTGTAATACATCGTAATTGCTACATTAGGGGAAGTTTGCTGAAATAAAGTTGGTAGGAGATGAAATAATTGTGTTGAATCTAGAGTTTGGTGGAAAGTTCACAAAAAGTTCAATTTACAGGACTGTCTCTTGCTTCTCTGGGATCTGATCTTCAGTTGCTGCAGTTGCTTATCTCAGTCGCATTTTCTATATATATATATATATATATATGGTATAAAATGCATTTTCTTGTTATATCAGCACAACTATAATGACCTCAGGGGGGGAAAAAGCAAAAAGGTTTAAAGAGGAGGAATATTTATAATGGAAATGACCATGTAATGATTATTTCTCATAACGTCCCTCCTTTAAATCAGACCTGCTCTGGGTTTCCGTATCTGAATCAGCATTTTAAGCGACGCGGTACGAGTGAACTTTGAAAGAGTTTTAATTTTCATGAGAACAGGGATAAGAAACAAGTCTCATCTCTCATCCATACCATCTGACTCCTCTCTTGGCTCTCAAGCGTGGATGCTAATGCACTCTTCTGCTGTTAGAGCCTGTACATGTCATGCTTCGCGATGCTGTGCATTCTGAGATGCTTTTCTGCTCACTATGATTGTTAAGAGTGCTTATGTGCTTATGTAAGCTTCTGTAATCTTCATGTCAGCGCGTAACCAGCCTGGCTGCTCTCTTCTGACCTCTCTCATGTCTCATCTCATCTCTTGGGGCAGTGGTGGAACAGTGGTGAAGACTCTGGGTTACTGCTCAGAGGTTTGGGAGTTTTAAGTCCCAGTAATAGCAAGCTATCACTGATGGGCCCTTGAGCAAGGCCCTCAACCCTCAACTGCACAGTTGTATCAGTAAGATAAAAATGTAAGTCGCTCTGGATAAGGGTGTCTGCCAAACGTTACAGTTGAAGTCATCGACAAGGTATTACTACCTACTGTACAGACCTGACGCTCACTGGATGTGGTTAGCTTTTTGGCCTATTCTGTGTAAACACTACATTTTTTTGTGTGTGAATACAAGTTGGAGTTCAGTTTATGAAAGACTTTCACCCATCTTTCTTTCAGCAACAATGACCTTATGACCTTGACCTAACTTTTCAAGGTTGAATTTTGGTTAGGGTCAACATTCATCAAAATTGGCTCTGCAGTGTGATTATCAAATCACTTAACTGACACCTTCATGTTTCAATCACGACTCCTCAATCTCATCACTCTCTCACTTGAGTTCAGAGGAACATGACCTAGATTCAATGTTTCAAGGTCAAATTGAGGTTAAAATTTACTTTGCAATTACTTTTCCTCATTTCGCCACTGCGTTGGTAGGGGATATGAATCCATTGGCTCTGCTTTTTTTGTTTTTAGTAAAACTAATGTGACAATATTCAGAATTTTATGAGTCTATTTTGCTTCTTGCTAACTTGCTAACAAATATGCACATACACCCATCAGCCGTAACATTAAAAACATTATGACCACTGACGGGTGACATGAATAACACTGATAATCTTGTTACAGTGGTACCTGCCATGCAGTGGGATGAATTAGGCAGAAAGTGAACTTGAAGTTGATGTGTTGGAAGTAGGACAAATGAGCAAGTATTAGGATCTGAGTGACTTTGACAAGGGCAACATTGTGATAACGAAACAACTGGGTCTATTCGTCTCCAAAACGGCAGGTCTTGTGGGTGCTCCTGGTATGCAGTGGTAAGTACCGACCTAAGGTGGTCCAAGTAGGAAGTAAAAGCTAGTACATCTGGTTTGATACTGTAGCACAAACTGCCGAGACTGTTAAGGTTGGCTATGTTAGAAAGGTGTCAGAACACTTTGCCACACAAGTGCACTGCCATCTGATGTGTATTTCAATAGACTGAAAAGTATCGGCACCGTCTGTTGGTCAGGCTGATGTCAATTTACCCCAATCAACCACCATCATTTATTTATTTATTTACTTACTTACTTATATACTTCCTTCCTTCCATCCACCCACCCATGATCTACCACCTACAATCTTCTGCACTTCCCCAGCTCTGTAGGAATTAATAGAGGTTAAGTGAGGGCTACGCAGTGGCCTGGACCCCATAAGGGTTGCCAGCGTTGGGTAATTCTGCTCACCGTAATGGCTGTGGTGTTTGTGAAATTCTTCCATTTGTGCTAACTGATTGACCTGTCTTTGGCCACTAAAAGCCCTACGACCCTCTCCTACTCACTATAGCAACTGCATCGCAGAGGTGCGTCGCTATGGGTAACGGCCACTTAATGAGCGAGAAATGTGGAGGCCTGGCATTCTCCAACCTCTTTTTATTATAAAATAACAGCACCTATTTGCTGTGTGTGTGTCTGTGTGTGTTTGTTTTTGTTTTTTTCCAAGTTGTGTGAACACAGAGAGAACATATACAGAGAAATGGGGTATTGGAATTGGGGTAGACATGGTGGCTCCATATTAATACAAAGAAGTTTGCTTATTAACTCCATGTTGCAAAGAAGCTTTCATATGTATCATTTTTATTCATTTATTCATAAACAAAACACCAGTATACATTTTCATGAAGTGTTAAATTTTCCTTCATCTTTTTTATTATTAATATTAATGTGACCTATACTATAGAATATAACTTTAGACATCATATCAGAACAGGCACATTTTAATAAACCTGGGATATGAATTTCAGCCAGAATTAAATGAACACCTTCTGACCAATCAGATTTAAGTATTTGACCGCACTGTATGGATTATAGAATAAATGACACAGTCTATAGGACTGGACAGAATAAACCATATAAACACAGGACAAGATAGATAGTATAAACCATATAAAATTATTTTGTACTACAGTTTTCATAGATTTCAGGATATCTTCATCATCGGATCTTCTTCATGAATATTCTTTATTATTTATATGTTTTCGAATGTTTTAATAATAGATTAAAATTTGTCTTTAAACAAAGGAATGTTAAACTTCCTTATTGAACCTTCACCTTGACCTTGAGGTCCATCAAGGTCAAATGTCAAATTCATGGGTTTGGAGCTAGACATTTCTCATGTTCAAATAGAAATCTGGGAAACAAAGTGAGGGGAAATTATATTGCAGCTTTCCAAAGGAATAATATCCTTTGCCCCTAGTGACCCTGAAAGGTCAAAATCAAGGTCATGGGATTTTTAATGCTACTAGCATGAAATAGCACAAATTAACATTTAGAACAGAAAGCCCATGTACTATGAAACAATATCATAAGACCTCATAAAACCAGTACCCTTATAGGACATGTTCGCTACATCATCCATACTGCATGGCGGTAGTATGTCCTTTGGAATCGGAGGGCAACTCTACTCTATTTTTTTTTCCTTATATCATTGCAAGTTGACTCATGATGTACAAATTTTGAATTGAATCTAAAATTGTAAAATGGTAACGTTTGTACAGAATTTTTACATCTCTATACTTTTTCAGTGGTTATTTATTTTTCATTAATTTATTCATTTATTCATTTTCCGCTTTATCTTTTATAAGGTCAAAGGGAGGCTAATGCCTATCTCAGCAGACTCTGGGCGAAAGCGGGGTACACCCTAAACAGTTCGCCAGACCATTAATGGGCCAACACATACAACCATTTACGCTCACTCTCACACCCCTAGGGGTGATTTGCAACAGCCAGTTAGCTTACTGTGCATGTTTTTGGACTGTGGGAAGAAATTGCAGTACCCGGAGGAAACCTTGCAAGCATGGGGAGAAAATGCAAACTCCACACCGAAACGCTCCGAGCCCGGGAATCGAACCCAGGCCTTCTTGCTGTGACACCACCATGCCGCCGTTGTTTATTTTTGCAAACATTAAATAGTATTATTAGCCTGCATCATGCAGTATAATGTACTACATGTAGTTTTTTAGTTGTACAATGTATCTTCAAATATCATGATATGAAATTTGTCATATTGCTCATACAATAAATAAACAGTATATTACTGCCTCAGACACCCTTCCCTGTGGTACTCTCTGCACATTAGATGTATAAACCTACATCATCGAAATTAAACTCCGCACGACTCCATCAGAACTCTGAGCCACTTGCAGGATCTTTGTTCATTTTCACTAAGGAAATGGATAAGCATGTAAAAGAGCAGCAGGTTGATTAAAAGAATTGCAACACCTCTCAGCAGGTTACATAAATGGCGTAATAATAATGGGACGAGGGGCACAGAAGGCAGTGCGGCGGTCTGCAGGAAGAGCATGATTCGTCCAATCAGCAACACCAGCCATAAATCACATAATTAGAAAATGTGCTGCGTTTAAGCGGTGACATCGCTCAAAGTGCCTCATGCCTTTGTGTCATCTATCTGCTACGTTTTCGTTCCCGATCAGTCTCTGGCGTCTGTACATTAGCCCCGAAATTATTGATGTCCCTAGTGGGACCCATCAGTCATAAGTGCTGGCGAGAGTAAGAGTTTTCAGGGCTCACTTCATCGAGATGTTCAGTCGAGTAAAACTGAAACGAAAGGGTCCGGAACTTCATGGAATTTCTGATTAATGGAGTTCTTCTGCAACGTGCTGCAAGTATCCCATCATGCTCTCTGGCAGGTTCCTGACACAGATCATGATCTTACAAACTTGAGTGATGCTTAAACATTTCATAGAATGTCGTGATGCGAGGAGAAAAATATTTAAACCTATTCAGGGAGTGTGTTTAAGGTCTAGTGAACTGCATGACTCGACCCATGGTGACCTTCGTGAAAGCGCGTACACAGCAGCAAAGCACTTCATTTTCTCATCTGACATAAATTCAAGAAGCGCTGTAAGTGAGCATCGGCTGAGGGCGCAGAACGTGGAGTGTTTTGTGTGTCTCGGAGGCCATAAGCGAGAGAGCACGCTAAACTGAGCTGTGGACAGATTAGAGAACGCACTCTGCGCTCCTGTGGCTTGCGGCCCGTGAGATCGTTTTTCTAATTAACCCAGACAGCCACGACTCAGCGGAGAGACCACGAGAAAATCAAAAAGTCCTGTGACTTTCTGCATCTTTCTGTCCTTAGTAAACTTCCCTATCTTCATCAGAGCTCCCTCTGAACTCCAGCGGAACTTCAACAGAACTTCAGAATTCTCATTAAAACGAGGCGCTTTACATAACACAACCATACAGAAATGTCCAAGTTCAAATTATGAATAAATCATCCTAGATTGCCGTGAATATTCTGCTTTTTCCTATTCTGCTTTTTCTCAAGACCTTTTTTTTTCTGCAGAAACTGAATGCGCCAGCTGTTTTAAAGCCTCCCAAAGAGAGAAAGCCGAGCAAGAAAGAAGGTGGAAGTCCAGGGAAATCCTGCAGTCTCCCAGCAGTGCTCTACAGGTCAGATTCAGTCTGCCGTCTGTTTCCATGCAGTCTTTAAATTTGCAATTCTTAAACACTGTACAGGTTTTTATGGTTATTTTATGTGGTAGAAAAGTTGAATGTTCAGTGTTAGAAAAATACGATGCATTTTTTTTTCTACTTAAATAAATGGACATAAAAAAAGCACAATTTTTGCCACAATCGAAAATGTTAGTTATATTTATAAGTCTTTAGAAAGTGTGTGTGTGTGTGTGTGTGTGTGTGTGTGTGTGTGTGTGTGTGTGTGTGTGTGTGTGTGTGTGTGTGTG
>JAOUQZ010000010.1:20555423-20571185 GCA_028564935.1 Neosilurus hyrtlii | reverse complement strand
CCTATCCTTTGTCTTTTTTCTCTTTTCCTCATTTTGTCTCACACTCTCCTGATTTTACACTCTCTCTCTCTCTCTCTCTCTCTCTCTCTCTCTCTCTCTCTCTCTCTCTCTATTTCACTTCATCACTCTCTCTATTTAACTCTCTATATCACTCTCTCCTAATCTCTGTCTCACCCTATCCATCTCACCATCCGTCTTACACCTGTCTCACTCTCTTTTTTACTCTTTTCCTCATTTTGTCTCACACTCTCCTGATTTTAACTCTGTCTCACTCTCTTTGTCTCACTGTATATTTGACTGTCTGCATTCCTCTCTCTTTATTTTTCTGTTTATTTCTCTCTCTCTCTTGCTCTCTCTCTCTCTCTCTCTCTCTCTCTCTCTCTCTCAGTGTCTGTCTCACTCCCTGTCTGACACATTCTGTTTCACTGTTTGTCTCACTATCTGTCATTTTCTGTCTCTCTTTCTTTCTGTCTCACTCGCTCTGTTTTAGTCTGTCTTAATTTCCTGCCTTGTCCTCTCTTTGTCTTATTCTCTGCCTCACTCTTTCTTTGTCTTACCCTCTTCTCTCAATCTCTCTTTCACTAATTGTCTTTCTCTCTCTCTCTCTCTCTCTCTTTCTCTCTCTCTATTTTCTGTTTTCTCACTCTGTTTTACTTTCTCTGTCTCATTCTGTTTCACTGCCTGTCTCACTCACTCACTCACTCTTTCTCTCTCTTTGTTTTTTTTTTTTGCTTTATCCCTCTTGCTTACTCAGTCTTACTCAGATTCCATTTCACTGTCTCACTCTCTGTCTTCATTCAGTGGGAAATCTTGAACATGATGAACAGTAAACACTCTCATGGTGTGTGACGTAATAAAACCCCTCATGGTGTGTGTGACGTAATAAAACCCCTCATGGTGTGTGTGACGTAATAAAACCCCTCGAGGTGTGTGATGTGACACACACTCACCCGTGGTTCTGTCCTTTAGAGCACTTCTGCACATCTCTATGCGAGCTGAGTGAAAGGGAACATAACGATCCTGAGGGGACGCCACCAACACCACATTCTTAAAGAACTGCAGCCCTGTAAAACACACACACACACACACACACACACACACACACACACTACTCAATTATGATACTTTTCCTTAATGAGTATTTTGAGATGATGGAGTTTATAAGCAGATGAGATTATAAGGAGAGATTACCTCGTGTCCTGTCTAGACATTTTAATCGACCTAAATTTAGATGCAAATAAACAGATGTGTGTGTGTATGTGTGTGTGTGTGTGTGTGTGTGTGTGTACCTGGTTTCTGGCTGAGAGTGTACAGGAAGGTCTGCCGGGGGTCCGGGTGGTCTCTGAAGGTGAGCTGAAGCAGAGATCCAGATTTCTTCAGCTTCTGCATCAGCCACAAACCTGAGAGGTGAAATTCTTAATTTACTGAAATGAAGCAAATCATACACTTCACATCCTGCACCGACACTGAGAACACGACGTCTCTACACTCACTGCTTTCACTTCCTGTCGCTGACGCAGCGCCGCATTCAGCGCATGTAGTCGATAATCACATGGGGAGGAAAGACAAGTCACGCAGAATACCTAAAGAAGTCTATTAGCTTTATCACTACACCGCACTGAGGGGGCGCTGCTTCACACACAGGAAGAAGTATAGAAGTATACAACAGTGTGTGTGTGTGTGTGTGTGTGGGTGTGTGTGTGTGTGTGTGTGTGTGTGTGTACCTGTGCTAACCAGCGTGCTGTTGTTGAAGAGCGTGCCGAGGTGAGGGCCGGACAGCGACAGGAAGGTGTGCAGTTTGCTGAGGTAGCAGCGGAATCGAGGTCTCGTCAGCACTGAGCGAATGATAACGTTACCCAGAGAGTGACCGATAAAACTGCACACACACACACACACACACACAGAGAGAGAGAAGAATGAACGATAAGAAGCTCAGGGTGACATTGTGGCATAGTGGTTAGTAAGCCTCACAGCATGAAGGTTCTGGGTTCGAGTCCCAGGCTTGGTGAGGGCATTTCTGTGTGAAGTTTGCATGTTCTTCCCATGTTTGCGTGGGTTTCCTCCGGGTCCTGTGCATTTGGCATTTGGGGAATCTCATTTAAGCAATTCAGAAGCTTCAACCTTTCATCAGATCAGGATGGAGCTTGTACGGGTGTGTTTTCATGATCAGGGAATTCAGATATACAGCAGAAAAGCTGTTCACTCACTGATTTCACACAGACACCGATTTCAACAGAATGATAAAGCCTTTGTGGAGATCTGCACTCCCTGAGTGCTCTTGTTTAATATGTATACAGGCTAGTGTACAATATAAACATGTGTGTGTGTGTGTGTGTGTGTGTGTGTGTGTACATCACTATGCTAAAATAAAGTGCAATTTATAATTAAAATAAATCTAAGGGCAAATCTGGCGTGAGAATCACTCATTCATTCATTAAACACTTCATCGCATTAGGGTGTTCGGCTGACTCGGGCTGAAGGTGGGTGTACACCCTGAACATGCTCACCAGTCCATCGCAGGGCCACACACACAACCATTCACACTCACACCTAGGAGTAATTTTAAACAGCTAATTAGCCTAATGTGGATGTCTTTGGACTGTGGGAGGAAACATGGGTAGAACATGCAGACTCCACACAGAAGTGCCCTGGACAAGCCCGGGACTTGAACCCAACACCTTCTTGCTGTGAGGCAGACATGTTAACCCTTACAACACCATGTTGCTCTAAAGGGAGAATAATAATATTATTTCTAGTACTATTCAGGGGGCAGTGGTGGCCAGGGGGTAGGGTGCTGGATTACTGATCTCAAGGTCAGGGGTTTAAGCCACTGCTGTCCCCCCCAGTGCAGCTAACTGGGTTATCAAATGCCGGCCGTGTCTCTCACTGTCTGTTTATTTATTTTTGAAAAAGAATGCAATAAAAGACAAAAAGAAACACACACACACACACACAAATGAAAAATTAAACTGTATATGTATATGGACGAACCAATCCATTCTCATATTCTGAGCAACACTGCCACCTAGTGTGTACACCATCACAACAGTCACAGTATCAGTAATCTGGAAGAAGCGCAAGAGGAAGAAGAAGAAAAAGAAGAAGAAGAAGAAAGAGAAAGAGGAGAAAAAGTAAAAGAAGCAAAAGAACAAGAAAAAGATGAAGAAGAAAAAAAGAAGAAAAGGAAAAAAAAGAAAAAGAGGACAGATAAGAAGAAGAAAATAAAAAGAAGAGAAAAAGAAGAAAAAGAAAAGAAGAGAAAAAGGACAAAAAGAAGAAGAAGCAGAAGTAGAAAAAGACAAAGAAGAGAAAAAGAAGAAAAAGACGAAGAAAAAGAAGAAATGAAGAAGAAGAAGAAAAAGACGAAGAAGAGAAAGAAGAAGAGGGGAAGAAGATAAAAAGAAGAAGAGAAAAATAAGAGGAATAAAAAGAAGAGAAGAAAAAGAAGTAGAGAATGAAGAAGAGGAGGAGTAAGAAGAAGAAGTGCCTGTAAATCTACTTTGTAACTTTGTCCACTGTTATTATTTTTAAAAATAACAAATAATTTAACAAAGCTTATAGTGGCTCAGTGGTTTTTGCTCTGGGTTACTGATCATAGGCTGTAAGTTCAAGCACCACCAATCTGCCAGTGTTGGGCCTTTAAAGGGTACCTGTGGTGAACCTGTATTACTGGCTCTTTAAAAAGATTATGTATGACATTAGTGGTTCCGTCAGAAAAATGTCAGTCCTTGCTTCTTATCAAGTATGGACGAGTGCCGCCACACTACTTTTACTACAAGGCGGCGCCGTGACATGTTGCCTTCTTCATTGGCTGTTCCAGCCCTGGTAGTGACGAGAACTCGTTGTTTTGTCCTATTGGCCGGGCTGCGTGAAGCAGACACCAGTCTAAGATAACACATCGTCGGCCAGTGCTGAGCTGTGTGTCGGCAGGAAAACGGCAGTGTGCAAAGCATACGGCTGCACAAACAACAAGCGCAGAAATCATAACGTCAACACAGACCATACTCTGCGAAGACCACTTCGACCCGACCGGCACTGACCTCCAGTGTCAATCTCCAGTGATGCAGCCCTGCCGATCCAATGAGTTTGCGTCACTACCAGGCTGGAAAAGCCAATCAGAAAGGCCACCTGTCTCTGAGCATGCCTAGAGTAGTAACACTTACGCACACTTTAAAACCAGGCGCGGACTGATGTTGCTGGAAGGATCCGCTGATGTTATACGTGACCGTTTTAAATAGCTAGTAACAATAATTCACCACAGGTGCCCTTTAAAGGATCCGTTAACATTGTGAGATAGGATGATTTTCTTACATTTTGGATCATATGGAGGATTTGTGGGCTTGGTGGAGGTTTGTGCTCTCCAAATGCTCTTGTTATATTTGATTTGAGACTCATTACTGGGGTGAAATTCGTACATAGCGTACCTGGTGTAATACTTATCTATTTCTCTTGAAACCATTTCTCTTCTCATACTTTAACGTTTTACAATTTATTCTTTCTTTCATTGTCTACATAGGGTAAAATAGGGTAAATAGGGTCGCAGGGAGGCCGGAGCCCATCTCAGCCAACTCGGAGTGAGGGGGAGGTACACCCTGATCAGCTCACCAGAATATTGCAGGGCCAACACACATACACCCACACTCACACCTAGAGGCGATTTGGAACAGACGATTAGTCTACAGTGCATGTTTTTGAACTGTGGGAGGAAACCGGAGTACCCGAAGGAAACCCACGCAAACACAGGAAGAATATGCAAACTCCACCTGAGCCCGGGAATCGAACCCAGACACGTTTAGCAAAAATTACTTTTATAAATTCAGAGCATTTATAGCTCTTTTTTTTCCCACAAGAGGGCAGTGTGACACAGTGCATCACTCTGTGTGTGTGTGTGTGTGTGTGTGTGTGTGTGTGTGTGTGTGTGTGTGTGTGCACATGTTGTTATCACCTGATCCTCCCCACGGTGAGGTTGTAGAGCTGAATATGCTGAATGATCTCCTCCAGCAGTCGATCTGTCATAGTGTCAAAATCTGCAAACGTGTCAGTCTGTGGAGAGAAACCATGTGTGTGAGTGTGTGCGAGTGTGTGTGAGTGTGAACAAAGGTGCTTTAAAGGACGAAACCTGAAAGAAATCTCGGTATTTAAATAAAGACTGCAGTGGGTTCTTTAGACACTAATCCGATTCCTAATCCCGGACAGGTCAGAAAGTTCACTTGAATCACGACACACATAACGTCAAACTAGCTGAATTTTCATGAATTCTATTAATAGAATGAAAATACGTAGTGTGGGGATGTTGACGATCTGGTTGATGATTTGTTAGGAGCGTAGAGGTTTCTGGTTACCTGGTTGCGTTCAGACATGAGGAAGTCGAGTCTTGACCCCGGCAGGCCGAGTTCTATAAAGGTCTTCACTAGTCGCAGGTCTGCACTGTTACCTGAAATGAAAGAATTTACAAAAACATCTTTAAATTCTATCCGTCAGCGTGTTTCTGCCCTGCGATGGCCTGGCAAGCTGCCCGGGGTGTACTCTGCCCTCGCCCAGAGTTGGCTGAGATGGGCGCCAGCCTCCCCGTGACCCTAATAAGGAATAAGCGGTTTAGAAAATGACATGACATGACATCTTTAAATTCTCCTCTAACCCTCATTAATGACTTTACTGATTTAATTCTAATGTGATGGTTTGCTTGATATGCATGTGTGGGTTTCCTCCAGGTACTCCGGTTTCCTCCCACAGTCCAAAATCATGCACAGTAGGATAACTAACTGTTCCAAATCACCCCTAGGTGTGAGTGTGAGTGTGAATGGTTGTATGTGTGTCGGCCCTGCAATGGCCTGGCGAGCTGTTCAGGGTGTACCCCGCCCTCACCCAGAGTTGGCTGAGATGGGTACTTACCATCCAAACCATGTACACACACTACCAGGTGGATTCCATCCTCAAACTCCTCTTCCTCCTCTTCAGGAGGGAAGTACGGGTGATCGGATGCGAGGAGAGGTAAATCACTGTATAGAGTCGCTCGGAAAGCAAACTTCCCCAGAAAAGCCTTCTTAGCTTTATAAAAACTAAAAAATAAAATAAAATAAAATAAATAAACAAATTTGAATATGTAATTTTTTAAATATGTATTTGACTGAAATAGTGCCATGACTTACTTGAGCATTCTCTCACTAATTTCCTGCTCGGTGTACAGGGAAGAGGAAGAGGATGACATGACTCCAAAAGATCCCAGTGGCTGATGGGTAATTGGGGAGTTGGCCTGTCGGGCTGAAAGGCCACTGACAGACGGTGAGTCACGAAGGACAGAAGAAAAGGGAAGGCAGGTTGGTGCACATGAAACAGACAGATTCACCACTTCCACAACCTTCTTATTCATAAATGCCAAGCCTGAACTTGGCACCTGATTGGTCCGTGCATGCCCATCCTTCCCTTTTAGCTCTCTTCCATTGGTTGGAAGCTCCATGAGATCACTGACAGTATGACTAGCATGGTTCTCAACATCAAAACTGATCTGGTTCTCATGATTTGCTGTGTCTGTGAAATTCCTGGGATCACCATCCTCAAGCTCGCTTAGCTGAATGCCATGAAAACTAATAGCATCGCAGCTGTGACTGTCAGGATCCTTATCAGTACCGATGTTTAACACCTTGCTTTCACAGCATTCAGTGTCACAAGCTACAGTGTCTTCATGAAGTGGACTGGAATCCCCATCCTGGAACACCTCACTACAGTCTTTTCCACCCTCATGGTCATTTACTTCAGCAGGTGTTTCTTCTCCAAACCTGCGGAAAATTAAGACTTCTGAGATGTTACCTATCAACTCAGTACCAATTTCGGAATCCTTAGTCTTCCCTTGCTTGTATAGCACCTCCTCAAGCATTTCCTGATTAGATACTTCCTTTTCCTTGCTCCTCTGCCTGGAAGTCTCTAGGACAACCTTCTCTTGAATTGTTGGGTCCTTGTCATTATTGTTGTCGGGGCTGCTGATTTGTGGAGCAGAAGCAGATTTGGTGAGTGTGTTGAGTTGCCTTTGGCGTTCCTCATCCTCATCTTCATAAGGCAAGGAGCTGATGGAGCTTAGCGAGGCTTGTGTCGCACTGGGCAAGCTTCCATGGCTCTCGGTCTGAAGGCCTTCCAGTGAGTTCCGATGCACTCGCCGCCGATAAAGATGCAAGTGGTCACGGCTTCCAGGAACTCCAGCTCGGATGTCTAAGGGCCAGGCTACAGAGCTGGGTTCACTTTCGATACCAGAGTCAGAGATTACAGAAGAGGAACGCTTCATTATCTTCAGCTTGCCCAGAAATCCAGCTTTTGAAGGTGTCTCAGACAAGTGGTGGTCCAACGACAGAATGTTGGTATTGTGTGGAGGTGTCATTGGTCGGTCATTTATAGGAGTCAATGACGTATCAACACTACTCTCATTTTTTGCTTGAGTCAGTACTGGTGATTCTGCGTAACCTGACTCTTCTTCCTTGCTGCCCTGTTTCTCAGATATGTCTCGGATCTCTGAATCCGTGTTTTGGTCATTTGCAGAAATATCTGGGACAGTAAAATCAATACATTTCAGGTTATTTGATGGAATGAGCACCACTGCATCGCCCATGTATGGGTCAGAATCACTGGGTCTGACCTTTATACATTTCAACCCAGTTCCATCAACATTCTGTTCAGACACCTCTTCTTCTGTGGTGTTTATTCTCTCCGAATCTGTTTCACACTCCCGACAACAGTCATCACCTGACTCAACTTTGGATTGTAATCCATTTTCAGCTACATCTATATGTGTATTCCCATCTACAGAACCAACCGGACTTTCCAATTCAACCATATTTCCATCTCTGTCAATGACAAAGTCCTTATTCCTTCCAGTTACAGCCATGTAGGTTGGGAGGTCCACGAAGTCTTCGGAGGAAGGATCCTTAGTTCTTATTGCTGATGATTGAGGTCTCTTCTTTAATGGAGACGAGATGGTATGCTGTTTTTGTGTGTCATTGGAATCAGTCGATTTCTGAGTGTTTGAGCCCATTTGCTTTGGCACATGAGGTTTAAAATCTGGAAACAGGAATAAAAGTAAATTAAATGTCTTATTAGGGATGAATACTTAAAATTTTTATTTATTGACAACTGAGTTGAGAACATGGCTAAACAAGTGCTATTATTTCAAAGTTTTAAATAATGTAATTAATCACAGCAGAATAAAACGATTCAGAATTGGGAAAACCAGATTAGCGAATCCTGATACATGACTCAGACATTTCTTTCAGTAGAGTGTACCTTCAGCTTTACCTAAACAGGGTGCATCCACATATCTGTCTTCAAAGATGATTGGCAGGCTGTTCCAGTCACCATCAATATCGAGGCACTCAATTGGCAGAGGAGGCATGAGACTGAGATACTCCGAATTCCTCAAGTCCACTGCCATCTGAGCATGCTTACTGATACTGAAATGAGGGAAGGTCAGGGTGGGTTGTATCAAACATCGTGTAAGCCTTTTTTTTCCCTTTTTTTTTGTTTATGACAAAAAGTTTCACCTGATTCCTGATATGCTTCTACTGATGGAGTTTAATACGTGTAATGTAGCAGCGCTTTACCCTGGGTTCACACTGGGGCATGATGTCTGTTATCCCCATGATTTGAGAGAATCGTGAGGAGCATGGGGGGGTTGTGGCATCGAACTGGGATGATCTTTAGGGAACTTGGAAGATTTGTTGATGATCGAGATGAATGTGGCAAAAAAATTTTGACTGTCAAAAATTTCCCCATGTTTATTATGATGTATTACAATTTAATGCCACCTGTGATAGAATGTGGGAATCATAGTAGGGTGCAGTAGAGATTAACAGACCTTAACAGACCTTAACAGACTTTGATGTGCCATCATAGGGGATCTTGATGAACTTGGCAACAAAATTCCTTCAAGTTTTATCTCTTGGATGCCCCTGACTCCTTTTTATACACCAATCATGCTCCAAGCGTGGTCTTTTTTAATTGCAGAGATAACGGGCCCCAGTATAAACCCAAGGTTAATAAAATTTCCACAATGACCAAACTTTTCATGCTTTTCCCATTGGTCGAAATAATACTGAACCTGCCACCAGTTAACATGATGCATGCTCTAAGGCCATTATTCTCACCTCACAACCAAAGAACAATGTTATGGTATGTAAATTTTGCCTGAAACAGCAACATTTTACACAATTTATACTATTTTACAAGGAGGACTAGTGAAATTTGATGTGTCAACATATTTATGAATGTATAGGGTTGCAAAATAATATTCTTGGTGCTCACAGGTCCTCCTGAAAGGTGAGTGACGACTCTTTGGGATGTTCAGTGAAGAAGTAGCCCTCAGAGAATCTCCTGACCTGCAGAGAAGTGAACCCACATTTTCAATTATATTGAAGACTCTATATTCGGCATTAATCTTTCAGACTGTATGCAGAACATTTTTTCACACTTAGTGGATCTAAGAAAAAAAATAATTGGTCACTTCACGCCTGATAGTTCTGTGAAATCGGCAGGTTAGAAATTGTACTGACTGAATAAAGAAATATTCTTTGGTTTGAAACAGCTCAATATTTATTCATTTATTCCTTATTCCTTGTTTTGGGTCATGGGGAAGCTGGAACCAATTCCAGCTGAACCTGGCCAAATGTCAGGGCACAACCTGAACAGCTCGCCAGGCCATTGCAGGAGCAGAGAGCCGGTTGGATATTCCAATATACATCGTATTGCCTTGAAACTTGGTGGAACCATGCTTCTGCTACTTACCTTCACCCTCAGCCATAGTTTTACTATAACTGCTAATGTCCATAGTTATAACCACCAAAACAATTGTACTTCCTATTCAAGGTTTCTTGGCTTCTCTTTAAATACGGTCATAAAAATATTACACTGACTCAAAGGCTGTTTGTATTTACTGTTAAATATTTCTCTGCTCTTGCTTTTTCTCCAAAAGCTGTAATTATTTTTATGGCCCATTTAACATTTTTGTAATAAAAGTTACAAAAGGAATTCACAGTTTCCCTTATGACAGTACAGCAACAGGAGGAACCTCGCCTATATAAGACATTGGTAAATAGTAGAACTCTTGTATAAATATTCATTAATGCTTTTGAAAATCTATCACTAATGTCCACCTGTTCTACTGGTTCCAGTTATGTACAGGTACAGACTGAACATTGGTTAATTCCTCCATAGCAATTTTACTCTTTGGGTACTTTAACACCTATGTATACTATGTGTAATGAAGCATGTAGGGCTTAAAATGTATTTGTAGCTCATATTTACATTAAAACAATCCACACTGCATTAGCATGTCCACCTCACTGCGAGAAGGTCCTGGGTTTCAGTCCCGGACACAGCGCGGACTTTCCTCTGTGGAGTACGCATGTTCTTTCTGTGCGCGTGTGGGTTCCTCTGGGTACTCTTGTTACACCTTAGCCATTTATATCTGGAAGGGTATTGCCGTTGGCTTGGCAGCCAGGTGGGCAGGTACGTATGCAGGCGGACAGCATGACAATAAGATTGTCCAGCCCATTGCTCGGCTCATGCACATGCCATATTTCTGAAGCTGACCTTGGCACAGTGGTGTGGGCCATCACTCGGCTCATATGCATGTCAGTTCTCTGAACTTTTGCATAGGCACTCCCTATGACTTAAAACTCTCTGCCTGGGGTAGACAATTTGTATATGTGATATTTGACCTTGGCACAGTGACCTTAACACTTATAAAGTGAATATAAAGTTGGCACACCCTGTTGACATCAATGGCTACAAGTCATTATCTTTTTTAAGATGCTGAAAGAATTAGGGTGCTACTAACAGGTTCACCTACCCTGAGCTCATGGTGCTCCTGGGCAAGGAAGCTGCGAACCTGGGGGTTTGGAACAGCTGCCTCCACAAACTGAGCCCAGAGAGCTGCAAGCCTGGCACAAAGGTGTGACAGATCCCGAGAAATCTGCTCAGCTACCTTCTCGTGACCACTCTGTAACTGCAAAGGCAAAAATAAATTCAATGATGAACCATAAATTAAACATTAAATAACAATTTTTCACTAAAGGTGAGGTGGATTCTATATATTCCTCGAATAGTGTACTAGTTGACTATTCTAACCATGACAGAGGCAGGTAAGCTCCTCACATTCCACAAACAGAGCGTTAGTGCACCATAATGGTGTCTTTTTAACATGGACAGACAAGGAAAGCGAATTGAAGTGAGATATTTACAGTTTATTTTTAAATACACTTCCATGAAAAAACAGTCTCACACATGAATGTGTTGCTGTTCCACCTTTATCCTCGCTTACAGCACAAACCCGTCATGCCATTTTTTTAACAACTTAAGCAACAGAACGTTTATTTCCATCCGGCGTCGGGTTCATTTCTCACTGACGTCTTGAATCGATGAGGGAAAAACTGAACCCCTCCATAAAGTCTCCTCCAGCACATCCCCAAAACTTTCAATAGGGTTAAGGTCAGGACTCTGAGGGGCCGATACTTATGTGAAAATGATTATCGTGCTCCCTGAACCACTCGCTCATTATTTGAGTCCCCGTTTTATATCCGCACCATCGGGGAAGAAAAAATGCATTGATGTGAAAACCTGCTCATTCACTACATTCAGATCCTCAGCTGACTTTATTTTACAGCCACATTAATGCTGCTGAGCCTCGACCGGACCAACTGGAGCAGTGCCATGGAGATTACATGCTGAGATCAAGGCTAAGTGCTCTCCAAGAAAATATCCGTGTGCGACTTTTTTTTAGCCTGGCAGTGTATTTTAACCATGACAGGGGCAGCTAAGCTTCATACACTCTGCAAGAAGAGCATTAGTGCTGCGTGATGGCATGTTTATGAGCTCAAGGTTTTAGTAAATACTACATAAAAACACAAGAAAATACGCTTTATTATCTCAAAATGTTTCATTGTTTTATTATCCATTTAAAACATTTCAACCTATTTACCTTATTCAAAGTCAGTGATAGATAAGGGGGCTCATTGAAGTATACTAAGAATCAAACTCTTTTATTTCCCAGATAATGAACCAGTCAAATCACACCACCACCATGTAGTATGTATGTATTAATTTCTAATATATTATAGACATTTTCCTAAAAGCAGAAAATATACCAATAGAAACTACAGAAACAATTCTAGAAAAGTATTACAATGAGTGCGTTGCTATAATTTATGCAAACCTGTGATTATAAGGTTGTAATTATACTACTGTCAGAGCTGATGTTATAGAAAATAAATCCTGACGACCAATCAGAATCCACTACATTACACATTACTGTACATTACTCTGGTTGCTGCCTAAAGCTTTTTAGCAGCTGTATAAGATCTACACATTCACAGCTGAGATTTCCTGAAAAGGCTCTCTCGTGGGTGGGTTCTTAAAACAAGACTCTGGGGTTAGTCTCATTTTTGAAACAATCAGTATTTCAGATAAAAGTGAGTTCCCCACACCTGTAACTCGATGGCAAGTTTGCTTAGAGTTTTCTCAACCAGCAGCTCATCTGTGGGAAGAAAATACAAACAACTTCTAAACGCATCAAGTACTGATACACTCATCATGATCAAAAAATTCCTAAGATATGTGATTATAAGAAAAAAGAGTCTGTATATGTAAACTAAAGATTTGGGATGTGCATATGTGTGACCGGTCGATGTTGTGAGTGTACCTATCTCACAGCGCTCCATCTGAGGGTTATCCTTCATCAGGGCTGTACAGTAGAAGCTCAGGCCTTTATAAGCAGCCAGCAAGAGGAAACAGAGAGTCCTGTGCCACGTATGTGCTCGCTGCAGGCAGTTCTCAGATGCCACGTAAAAACTGCCCTACACACACACACACACACACACACACACACACACACAGGTCAGGTTTTATTGTCTCCTGGTTAATATCTGCCCTGTCATTTTCCTTCAGGACTGAACAGAGCAGCTTTAATAAAAATTTCTAAGGAAGTGTAACACAGTATCATAACAGGAACGCACAACTTTACACAGACTGCTGATTGGCTGAACCATCCAGGAGGTATTTTTTTATTTTTATGACTCGCTTTAATAACAGAAGCTGTAATATTTTGGCAAAACTCGCATCTTATGTTAGAGAACGTGAGCAAAAACATATTTCATGCATTTACTCGCTTCGGCTACTGGATAAGTGGAAATAAATGGATTCAAATAGAAATAAATAAATATATATTAATTCACTCATTCATTTATTCATTTGCCAAACTGCTTAATCCTATTAGGATGAAGGCGTGGTGCACCCTTAAAGGCTCGCCAGGCCATCGCAGGACCAAATTGCACACAACCATACACTCTCACACTCACTCATAGGGGGCAATTTAAACCACCACTTAGCCAAATGTGCATGTCTTTGGACTGTGGGACGAAACCGGAGTAAAATCTTAAAAACTTTACACAAAAACGCTCTTGCTGACCCCGGGACTCGTACCCAGGACTGTCATGATGTGAGGCGGATGTGCTAACTACACTCCACACCATACCACCGAGCTTCCTATTAGTATAATACATAAAATTGCAGTCACTGGTTTAATTCGCATTTGGTTTAAGTTTTGCAACTGCGACATTCCTGGAGAAACTGTTTAATCTGATGACCTGTGCACAGCCTTTTATGTAGATACTAAGTAAGCTAAACACAGTAATCTATTACAATCCTGTTCATGCACCAGTCATAGCGATGGTCCATACTTAATACCAAAAGGTATCACATCGTACTCATAACCGTGGTAATGGCTGGGTTTACATACATGTCATGCTGTGAATAATCCTTCGTAAAGTTTTAGAGATAAAGACAGCACTATTTTAGACATTGGCAAACTTTATTTACTAATAAAAAAATGACTATATTATTCAGAATGGAAATATACTGAAGAATATTTCATCCGTGCAAAGGCACTTCTTTATAGCATTATCAGTGATTCCAGTTTACAAGGTTATAACCTCTCTCTCTCTCTCTCTCTCTCAGTCTGTCTGTCACACTCTCTCACTCACTCACTCTCTCACTCTCTTTATTTCTATCTCTTCCTCTCTCAGTCTCTCTTTCTCTGTCTCTCTCTCTCTCTCTGTTGCATTTCTTTCTCTATGTCTCTCTCTGTCACTCTCTCTTTCTCTCTCTCCTTCTTTCTGTCTGTCACACTCTCTTACTCACTCACTCTCTCACTCTCTTTATTTCTATCTCTCCCTCTCTCTACCCCCTCTCTGTTACTCTCTCTCTCTCTCTCTCTCTGTGTTGCATTTCTTTCTCTATGTCTCTCTCCTTCTTGCTGTCTGTCTCTTTCTTTCTCTCTGCCACTCTCTCTTTCTCTCTCCCTCTCTCTCTCTTTCCTTTCTCTCTTTCTCCCTCTCTCTCTACCCCCTCTCTGTCACTCTCTCTTTCTCTCTCTCTCCCTCTGCCTGTCTCTTTCTCTGCCTCTCTTTATTTTCCTCTCACTTTCGTTCTCTTTCTCTACCCCTCACTATGTCATTCTCTCTGTCTCTCTCTTTTTTCTCTCCCTCTCACTCTTACTCTCTCACTGCCGCTCTCTCCCTATCTTTCTCTATCTCTCTATGTCTTTCTCTCTCTCTCTTTCTCTCTCTCTCTTTCTCTCTCTCTCTCTGTCTCTCTTCTTCTCTGTCACTCTCATTCCTTAATTCTCTTTATTTCTATGCTTTTAACAAAGCAGCTGTGAGCACATTCCATCTTCCGTGAGCTCGATAATTACATGAAGATCAAACGTAAAGGAAAGCACTAAACCCAGCAAGCTTAAAGCAGTTAAACCTGGAACGTGTGAGCAGGAGCGTACGTGGCACTCCCATACAGTGTGACCTCCAGGCATCCTGGTGACAGGAACTACACTCCAAATATACAGAAATACACCTACTTATTGCCACAGCATACACACTTTAACTTACACAAACATCCACAGCCCACATGTCCAAGTGTGTTGATGAAACAGAAAATGGGGACAACCGAAGTTTCAGCAGCTGTAATTACAGCACTGTTCAGCAAAACCGCACCAAGAAACAATGGGAGAGGACATCAACTACAATTTTTCAAAAAAAGCTACTAATTCACACAGCAGTAGGAATAAAGAAAGTAATACATCTGAACAAAGGACCAGTGTGGCTGCAGGTTTTCATTCCACACCTGAAACCCCACCTGCCTCTGATTTAGCTGGGCTGAAAATCTGCAGCCAGTCTGGCCCTCTGGAGATACGATTAAAGATGCCTGGTTTAGGGATTTTGTGATTTGGTTTGTGGGTTTGGGGCAGAGGTAGTCAACCTCACCCGCAGTGGGCTGCTGTGGGTGCATGTCTTCATTCCAACCAAGCAGGAGCCACACCACAGAGTTTTTACAAAAGTGAACTTCAGTTGATTCAAACAGGTGGAAAGTGAGGCTCCTACTTGGTTGGAATGAAAACCTGAACCCACACTTCTGTGAATAAGGTTAAATACACCTGGTTTAGGGTTATAGTGTAGGCTTAGGCTTTAGACTTGGGGTCCGAGTTTAAGGTTTTATAATTGAGGGTTTAGGCTTGGGGTATGGGTTGGAGATTTAACAGTTAAAGGATGGGGCTTGGGGTTTAAGTTTAAGGCTTTACGGTTTATGGTTTAGACTTAGGGTTTATGCTAAAGGTTTAACAGTTGATGGTTTAGACTTGGGGTTTTTGGTTAAAACTATCAAGTCAAGTCAAGTCAGTTTTATTTGTATGGCGCTTTTTACAATTGACATTGTCACAAAGCAGCTTTACATAGT
>JAOUQZ010000010.1:20477461-20487461 GCA_028564935.1 Neosilurus hyrtlii | reverse complement strand
TCTTTCCAACAGGAACATAATCAAGATTATAATTTTATATTATTTCAAAACAATTAAATGTATAATTAATGTCATTAGTTTAAATGTCATCATTCTTTCACTCCTCTGTAAACCGATCATCCACTCTGGGTCTGTTGAGCAGCAGGATTTAACCCAGAACCCTGAATTAATAATGATCAATATTCACCCTCCATAGACTCCGGTTTCCTCCCCCAGTCCAGTCACAAGCACCGGAGGTTAATTGGCTGTTCCAAATTGCCCCTGGGTGTGAGCGTGAATGGTTGTGTATATTTTGGCCCAGCAGTGGTCGGTGAGCTGTTCAGAATGTAGCCCGCCTTCACCCAGAGTGGGCTGATATAGGCTCCAGGCTCTCTGCGACCCGAACAGGACTGAACATGTCGGTAAAGGAGTGAATAAATGAAAGTTTTAGGCCTCTGATTGTTTGTATTGCGCTGTCGCTGTAGAAACAAGAAAAGTATTCAATCGAGCGCATCAGTACAAACCTGGGATATGCATCTACATCACTGTGAGCACTTCTGCTATAGAAAACTAATCAACATCATCTGACCAATCAGAATCCAGAAGCTACAACTCCCAGTAGAATAATTCTCTCTCTCTCTCTCTCTCTCTCTCTCTCTCTCTCTCTGTCTTTCATTCTCTCTATCTTTCTCATTCTTTCTCACTGTCCATATCCTCCTCTTTCTTTCTCTCTCTATTTTACTGTCTCTATCTCTCTCTTACACACATACACTCTCTCTCTCTTTCACTCACTATATTTCTCTCTCTCTATCTATCTCTTTCTCTCTCTTACTTTTTCTCTCTTTCTTTCTCTTTATCTCTCTCTCAGTTGTTTACTTTCTCTTTGTCTCTCTCTCTCTCTCTCGCTCTGTCTTTCATTCTCTCTATCTTTCTCATTCTTTCTCACTGTCTATATCCTTCTCTTTCTCTCTCTCTCTATTTTACTGTCTCTATCTCTTTCTTACACACACACACTCTATCTCTCTTTCACTCACTATATTTCTCTCTCTCTCTCTTTATCTATCTCTTTCTCTCTCTATTTTACTTTTTCTCTCTTTCTTTCTCTTTATCTCTCTCTCTGTTGTTTACTGTCTCTTTGCCTCTCTCTCTCTCTCTCTCTCTCTCTCTCTTTGTCTTTCATTCTCTCTATCTTTCTCATTCTTTCTCACTGTCTATATCTTTCTCTTTCTTTCTATTTTACTGTCTTTATCTCTCTCTTACACACACACTCTCTCTCTCTCTTTCACTCATTATATTTCTCTCTCTCTATCTATCTATCTCTCTCTCTCTCTTACTTTTTTCTCTTTCTTTCTCTTTATCTCTCTCTGTCATTTACTGTCTCTTTGCCTCTTTGTCTCTCCCTCTCTCTCTCTTTCTGTCTTTAATTCTCTCTATCTTTCTCTCTCATTCTTTCTCACTGTCTTTATCTTTATCTCTCTCTCTCTCTGTCGTTTACTGTCTCTTTGCCTCTCTCTCTCTCTCTCTCTGTCTTCCATTCTCTCTATCTTTCTCTCTCTATTTTACTGTCTCTATCTCTCTCTAACACACACTCTCCCTCTCTTCCCCTCTCTCTTTTCTTACTTTTTCTCTCTTTCTTTCTCTTTATCTCCCTCTCTGTCGTTTCCTGTCTCTTTGCCTCTCTCTCTCTCTCTCTCTCTCTCTCTCTCTCTCTCTCTCTCTCTCTCTCTCTCTGTGGGATTCTTACTGATGGAGAAAGTGGTGCGAGTGATGCTTGATGCCTGTCATTGGCTCTTTGACTGTAGCTGGGAACGCACTCAGGTACAGCGGAGGGAACTAAAGCAGGAGGAATTACCCGGTGTGGGGCTCAGCCCTGCTCACCCTCCATCAATATGGGTTTCAGTGCAGTGAGCAGCTTACAGCAAACCCACGCAGCATTTCAGAGAAGAATCCAGGAGTTCATTAAGATTAAGAACAAGTTCTCCGCTGCAGAGTCGGGTGTGTACACAGTGGTTTGTTAGAGCCAAAGACGTTATGTTGAAAGGGTTCCTGTAGGAAGCGTTTATGTAAGATGTTCCATGTAATGACGGTTCCTATAAAGCTGGGGTGTTAAAAGGATATGCTAATGTGGGAAACATTTATATTTAGAAAACATGCCCAGATCCAGATCGGAAAAAAGTCTCAGGATTTCACACCTGTTTAAATATAAAGGTGCCAGAATGTTCTTGTCCTTGAAGAAATATTTTCCGAGCCTGTTTGGTGGCTCAGGAAAAAAAAGCTGAATCATTTCTCCAGCATGTGGTGCAGAAAAATTAAATAAAGAATGTTCAGCCAATCAGTGGCATCAAAACCAACGTGGACGTTACCACCACGACCAACAAGTCGAGTTCATTATTCATTCGTTCGTTCGCAGAACAACCAGGGTCACATGGGGGCTTGAGCCTATCTCCTCCGACTCTGGGGGAAAGGGGGGAACATCCTGAACAGCTCACCAGTCCATCACAGGGCCAAAATACACACAACCATTTATACTCACCTTCAAACTCACACCTAGGGGCAACTTAGACCAGCCGGTTAGCCTAATGTCTTTGGACTGTGGAAGGAAACCTACACAACTCAGGGAGAACTCAACACTCCAAAGTGTCTCTAGGTGTTAGTGTGATTGTGAACGGTTGTGTGTGGCGCCCTGCGATGGCCAGGCGAGCTGTTCAGGGTGTACTCTGCCCTCTCCCAGAATTGGCAGAGATCGGAGCCATCCTCCCTATAGTTACCGTCAAGAATAACGAAAATATACAGATGAGAAACACCCCCCCCCTCCCCCCAAGTTAAAATAATAATAATAAAAAAAGTTTTTATTTCTCCCTCATCGATTCAAGACGTCATTGAGAATGAAATGAAATGGGAAGAAATGCTGTGATGTTGTTCAAGCTTGTTGCGAATGCTGTGGCGTAAACGTGCTGTAAACAAGGCGAAAGGCGTCTAACAAAATATCACCGTGCATCATTTTTTTTTTTGTTTTTTTTAGTTGGGAACTGTACAAGATTTCTCATGTATTTCTCAAGACTGGGTTCGGTATGTTTTTTCCCCTTAATTATTTAAATATAAAAAGTCTTTGGTAGATGAAGTTGATTTGTTTTCACACTGCAGGTAATTAAACTAATAAAGAAGTAATAAAGAATTTCATTTAAATTCGTTTATACTTTCATTCCCATATGAGAGCTGTTAGATATGAAGCTCGCTGGGAAAATAGAACCAGGGTTGTGATGTACTCACTCATGCTGTACCTAATCAGGGTGTGTCGGTAGGTTATGAGTTATATCGGTTAAAAAGGTTATACTTTTGTCAACATTGATTTGTCTGTTTGTTTGTTTGTTAGGAAGTAAAACAAACATTTTTGAATGGTGTCTCAAACATTTATGATGGATGGATCCACATCAGATTCTGTGTCTAGGCATTTTTAAAAGGATTCTTTAACATTGTAAGTACAGTAGGACATTTTTTGGAATGCAGTATTACAGCAGTCCCAGCAGGGGGTGCTGTGTACTTTCTGTTTGTTTGTCTTGCTGGAGCTTTGTGCTCGCTGGGTGCTTCTAGTTTGTGTGTTTTTCATAAGATTTCTTTCAGAGGTGGGGCTTAGGACAAAAAGGACTCCATGAGATTTTAGAGATGACTCAAATAGGTCAAATTCTGGATGCAGGAACTTTTTAAATGATTCTTTAACATTATGGGATGCTATGATTTTCAGAAATATGGTATAACAGCAGGCCCAGGAGGAGGTACTGCCTAATCCGTATTATTAATTTTTGAGTAGAAGTATGCACTTGATTCTAATTCAGGTCGTAGGGAGGCTGGTGCCCATCTAAGCCGACTCTGGATGAAAGCGGGGTACACCCTGAACAGCTCGCCAGGCCATTGCAGGGCCAACACACATACACAACCATTGACACCCATACTCACATCTAGGGGCAATTTGGAACAGCCAACCAGTCTACTGTGCATGTTTTGGACTGTCAGAGGAAACCGGAGTACCTGGAGGAAACCCACGCAAGCACTGGGAGTAAATGCTCCACAAGGAAATGCGCGAGACCGGGAATCGAACTCAGGCCTTCTTGCTTTGAGGTGGATGTGCTATCCACAACTCCACCGTGCCACCACGGGTGAATGCAAACATATAAACTTTTTTTTAATCTTTTTTTTTTACATTGCAAGCAGATGCAAACCAAAACAACTGCAGAAATAAGAACATTCTGGGTTTTTACACTGTGTCCAAGGGCACACGGTAGGATTTATACTTACCGTTTATTATAGTAAGCCACACCCACTCTGGATTGGAATCCAAATATAGTAGATAAGGGTACAGATTTCCCATTTCTATCATCTTTAGTGCTGCTCTGATTTGCATGATCTGTGAGCGATGGTTGGTGTTTTAACTGCAGAAGTGGAAACAACCAAAGCATGCGATGCGACCAGGTACGGCATCTGAGACGTCCTCGTGTTACTCCCACTGTCACCAGCAACACTTCCTTCCCCCCTGCCCATCCATCCATCCCTCCATCTCAGCAGGATTCTGCATAATTTAAACTCAGTGTGTCATTCAGTCACATCTCGTCCTTTTCCTCGATTCTTGGATCCGAAAGCTTTCTGCTGTATCTCACAGTTCTCCTGCCTCTTCTCATGGAACACTGGCACTGGCCTTGTTTTCATCTCACAAGACCCCCTGTAATCATGACCTGGTGTTCTGATTTCTTCGCTCAACATGCTGCTGAAAAGAAAACACCTCAGTCCTGGCAGGCGGAGGAGAGTCTCCCAAGCACCTGCTGAGCCTCGGTCCAGCTCGGCTCCCGCTCACATATCAGACCCGTGGTGAAAAATGTGGGAGGGAGATGGACTGAGAGCAAGTACGTGAAGGAAACTAGAGAGTGAAGAGGACTGTGATATGCAGGATATCAAAAAAGAAAAAGAAAAAACCTGTCAGAAATATAGAGGAATTTCAGTACCCCATGGAGGATGGACCAGAGTAGTGTGAGATTGTGAGAGATTTGGGCTTAGCCGAAAGGCTGGATGTGCCAATAAGCTGTTCCAAATGTCCTCCTGTGAAAAGAAAACACAGCGAACGCAAAACAAGTCTGCTAAAAACAATGAGAGATTGCAGACAAGTCTTAAAAGTACAATTAAAGCTGGCCTGTAACAGGCTCGACACTCCGGCTTCCTTTCAAACTGACAATGATGAATCCACTGCAAACCTGCACTGTGCCTAAACATAGCTACTGTTTCCCCCAGCTTCAGACAGACGTGTGTTTACAGGGGCAACACCAGACTCTGACATTTAAGGAGGCAGGAAGTACACAGAGCCGGACCCAATTAAAGACATGAATGAGGTCGACAACATATTTTCATTGTATTCAGGACAGACAAGTTTGTGATTCCTGTTTCTCGTAAACACACTTCTGATTCAGTTTGTGATCATTCAAGGCTGGATGTAGACGTTTCCTGGATGTTCCATCCTCCATTATTTATTCCCTTATTCATCGGGGTTTTAGTGGTAGGTGGACCAAGCCCAGCTGACTTTCAGGCAAGAGGCGGGGTTACACCCTGTAAGCGGCCCGCCAATTAATCACATGACTAACAAAGATGCAAAGAACCATTTGCACTCACATTTACGCCTCTGAGCAATTAAGAGTAGACAGTCAACCTAATGTGCATGTCTGGACAGTAGGAGGAAACCCGTGTACCCAGAGGAAGCCCATATGAGCACGGGGCGAGCGTGCAAACTCTAAATAAAGCCATGAAGTTCAAACGTGAAGCCTTCTGGCTATGAGGGGACAGTTCTAACCACTGCATCAACAATCATTTAATCATTTGCCGAACAGCTTAACTAGGGACGCAGGGAGGCTGGAGTCCATCTCACCCAACTCTGGGCGAAGGCGGGGTACACCTTGGAGAGCCCGCCAGATCATCGCAGGCTCAACACACGTGACCATTCAAACTCACACCTAAGGGCATTTAGGAACTGAGAATAGCAGACTGTGCATGTTTTTGAACTCTAGGAGGAAACCGGAGTTTCTGGAGGAATCCCATGCAAGCATGGGAAGAACATACAAACTTAACTGAGCCCGAGACTCAAACCCAGAATCTTCTTGTTGGTGAATTCGATATATTATTAAAATGGTGATCTATGTAGCAAGGTCATCCGCCAGGATTGGTAATGGTGAGATGCAGGTGTTTGAGGAAATACTGTATCCACCTAGAAACTGTGCCCTAGGGATTGCTAATGTGTGAGGCACCATGGTGATCAGGACACGTGCAGGAGGCACAGAAGTTCATCACATCAAAGGAGTTGCATCGTTATGCAGAACCGCTCTAGCTCTAACTTTATAACCCAAAGCAACCAGTCATGCCAGGAACTGATGGGAAAATCACCATGACATTGTTGCACCTGGCCCATGTGACCCTGATCAACAGCCAAGAACTTAAAAGTGTTCGAGTGAGAAGTCAGGAAGGTTTGAAGTTTTCACTGTGAGAACACCTCAGGTAACAGATTCTCTCCCCGGAGGTGGTGGGGGGGGGGTCCGGTGTCAAAAAGCAAAAAGGTCTAAGGAAGAGTGGACTGCACAGGAGAGCTGGCAGGAGATTACAACTTAAATACAGCACAGCACTTTTTGTAAAAAAAAAAAAAAAAACAGGCAGAAGAAAGAGGGAGTGATGCCTTGTGAACTGCCTTTCAGAATGTGGCGCTGAATTTCAATGGTCCCGAAGCAGTCGTTCTAGATTAGATCGAGGCGTACTGAAATTCCGAACCTCTTTTCTTACTTCCAAGGACAACAGCAGGTCATGAAGTGAGATTTGTATAAAGAAAGTTATAAAAGTCCACTTAGAGAAAATATTGTGTTTACAAAGACCTGAATAAACTAACACAACCACCATAGATGATGAGTGCAGGATTTTTAAAGTACCCATTCTTTTACCAGGATATTCAATATACATAACATACAGTGTTATCTCTTGGAAATAAGATGTATTGGAGTGTCAGTGACCCCTGCACTGGGCACGATGATCTGGAAACATAAACATAGTGTGCACGCCATCTGGAGGCAAAAGTGTGGAAATATCATCTAAACAAGATGGCGAACGTCAACACAGACATGGATGATGCAAGCAGTGAAAAATCTGTAAGTTTAAACTGGGATTGATAACGATAGGGATCGGTAACCTCGATAAAGTCTCACTCATGTCTCAAACTCACTTTCATAGATGGGACAGTGTCAGTTTTTGAGCAGCAGGAATCATTTACTAAATTTATGCTGGGATTTCAAGATAAAGATAAATCTTCCTTGTCTTTGTATTAAAGTTAGTGAATAGAATTGTTTAGTGAGATGGCTGCTAACGGCTCTGCAGTGGTCTGGCAAGGAGTTATGGTTGTATCGCACCTTCACCCAGTCTTGGCTAATGTAGGTACTTGTTTAGAAAATGAGTAAGAGAGTGGCTGCTCTTGGCAATCTTAAAGTTTCGTCGTCATGACTCTTGAGAAAAAACAAAAAAATGAAGCATTGAAACGTCGCGATTTTGCACAATGTTCTTGCTCTATATAGGTATTGAGATAAACTCACCAAACACGAGAGCAAACGGGTGAGCCCGACGGTAGTTGAAACTCAGTCAGTTTTTAGAACAAGTGCTAATAAATATCCACCAACCTTAAATCAATGATCATACATGATAATATTCCGTATTCATAGTTATTTCGCTGATTTCAGTAATTCGATGAACTGTATGCCTACGGCAGCTGCCACATACTGGAGGCTGTGTATTTAAAGCACTGGATGTAAACAACAGCATTCAGGGCACTGGTACTGGTATACAATAGTCACAGTGCGAGTGCCGTCACTTACACTGAGGTATGAAGGACAGGAAGCTTGCTGTCCTCAAACGCCCCGGTGTCTGTATCACTACCACTACTATGGCAAGCTCGCTAGCAGCATCTGTGTACTTGCCCATAATATTACTCACATTCAGCTCTTTCCTGGCTATAAACCCAGGGATGTGTTTTATTTTGAACTGGAACAGTATACTATCTTCATACTGGTCACAGTGTTGACAGAAGAAAGCATGCAAAGTTATAACTTCTGTGGACAAGCACAAGTTTAGAGTGGTATGGAAATCCAATGTCAGCCATCTCTGGAATGTACATTTTCACATGAGCCTGCCAGGCCATGCCAGTCCCTCTCTATATTAATCCCAGGTTTAAAGCATGTCAGATATAATCGTTGTGTGTGTGTGTGAGAGAGAGAGAGAGAGAGAGAGAGAGAAAGAGATTAAAAATTGCACTACCTTAGTTGTATCTCTTTTGGAATCTTATGCTCTTTTCCGCTTCTTAAAATCTGATCTCTGAAAACTTTCTTTCGGTGTCGCACACTTAAGTTGCACATGCAAAAGATTGTTCCTCTGGTCCCGATGTCTCGTTACTGTAAACAGACACATGTGAATTATATTCACAAACATACAGAACCAGGGCGGCACTGTGGTGTAGTGGTTAGCACGTCTGCCTCACAGCACAGCAACAGCACTTGCATGGGTTTCCTCCACAGAATTCTAATAATTTTTCTTTTATTTTCTTTTTAATTTTCTAATTCATTTTCTTCATCACACACACACACACACACACACACACACACACACACACACACACACACACACACACATGTATGGATTTTTGCACTCTTATTCAGAGTGACTTACATTTATTATTTATTTATTTATTTATTTATTTAACACCTGATCAGGGTTAAGCGCCTTGCTGAACAGCCCAACTATGGTAGCTTGTTGGTACTGGGGCTCAACCCCCTGCCATAATCAGTAATTCAGAGCCACCACTGTCACTCACACTCACACCTTGTTCGTCGAACGTGCATAAATTTGGACTTTATAAATTTGAGTACCCAGAGGAAACCCACATAAGCACTAGGAGAACATCTATACCCCACACAGAAATGCCCTCTCCAAGCCCAGGACTCGAACTCAGGACCTACTTGATGGGAGGCTATTCACTCCACCCCACTCCAGTATAGCTTCAGTCCAATCCAAACATCTTTTCTACTTTAAAAAAAATCACACTTCTTTCTTTATTTTGTGCTTTTTAGTGTTTTCTGTTAAGTTCCTGATGGAGCTGGTTTAACTGTCGCCGTGCCTGAGCTCGAGCAGAAAATTCGTGTTCTGGACCCAACCCGTGGGAGTTGATTGCAGAGCCTGATTGCTCTCAGCTTGTGTGTTCTCTGTTCTGTGCTTCAGGCTGATGCTCTTAGTGGTGGTGGTGGTGCGGGTGGTTTGGGGATGGACTGCTCTTCTCTTGTCCCTCCATTTCTTTGTAGTGCTGATTGCTGATCAATGCCGTCGTCTTCGCTGTCTCATATTAGTTTGGCATGGCAGGCAATGGCATTTAAAACACTGCTGAGTTCTGACGCTTGCAGGTATCTGCAGTGGAATAACAGCTTTGGTAATCAAAAAGACCGTAACAAACAAAGGACCATTTCTCTTTGAACATGACAAACCTTTTGACCAGTAGGGAATGTTTGTCAGTGGTAAAGACTTCTATAACTCATTCATCTTCCTCACTTATTTGTCAAACCATTAAATCCTTCTAGAGTTGTAGGAGGGCTGAAGCCTGTCTCAGCCAACATTGGGTGTAGGCAGGGTACACCCTGAACAGCTCACCAGACCATTGCAGACCAACATTGTATATCTTTGGATTGTGGGAGGAAACCGGAGTACCTGGATGAAACCCACACAACATGCAAACTCCACTGGGAAATCAAACCCAGGACTTAAACCCAGGACCTTGTTGTTGTGAGACATACATGCTAACCACTACTCCACCGTCACGCCTGCTTCTATAGCTGGCTTGCTTAACGTCTCCCACAGTGCATGGGAGAAAAACTGACCTGCACTGTTTGCCAGAGGTACCAAATTGTTACCACAGTGAATATTTTAATGGTAACTGGGGAATGGGGGGGGGGGGGGGGGGGGGGGGGGA
>JAOUQZ010000010.1:20466407-20474703 GCA_028564935.1 Neosilurus hyrtlii | reverse complement strand
CACACACACACACACACACACACACACACTCTCTCTCTCTCTCTCTCTCTCTCTCTCTCTCTCTCTCTCTCTCTCTCCATGTCATGCTGCTCTTTTTTTATTCCTCAGAAGTGTCAGACTGGCAAATATTCTTATACACTGTGAGCTGTTTCCATAAATAGCTACACACCGACACACACACACACACACACACACACACACACACACACACACACACACATACAGCAGAAACACATTGTCTCGCTGTCACACAAGCTGATTTGGATTTCACACCCAGCGAGGTGTAATTCTGATTCTGTCCTCTAGCTCGTCTGGGTATTATCCGTCCTCAGAGTCTTTCCTCACTTCAGATCTGTACCGCTCAGGGGTCCTGACTCATTATCAGCTCCTGCGTCTCTGTTCAGAGCTGTACGGCAGAGTTCTTGATCACGTGTTGTTGATACGGCAAAGTTCCTGATCAGGCATGTGCTGTATACTGATATGAGCTTATGTTTAATATTGCTCCTAACATGTAACTTACATGTCTATACGGCTAGGCCACGCCTTATCTTAGCAACTAAACCCATCTGAATCTTAACTGAATCTGAATCGATTTAATTCCACGTGATTCAGTGTAAACCATTTACAAATAGTTTATGACCGCTGTGTAATCATTAAGTGAGTGCAATATGCTAGGGTTCATGATTAGCATGCAGCCGTTATCGTCTCTGATCAGTAGATGTCTGTGGACAGTTTGGAATCAGTGTCTGTGATCTGTCTGTAATTAATGTCAGTATTTATGCTCAGTCTGTAATCTGGCATTTTCTGTGAAATGTGTGTTTAGCAGTCAGTGTATTTTAGCTATAGGAAAGGGTTCCGTCTGTCCGTCTGTCTGTCAAACTTACGTTTCTGGACCTTTACTTGCCACGCGCTGAAGCTGGGGCTTTTAAACTCGGTATGCTGCCTCACGACTATGAGTGCTAGGAAGAGTTTGTGTGTGAGTGACCTTGACCTACTTTTCAAGGTCACAGAGGCAAAACTGTCTATTAGGTTTCTGGACTTTTTTTGCCACACGCTGAAATTGGGGCTTTCAGACTTTTTTCTATATTGGCATATTATGAAATGGTCCTTTCGGCAGGAGCATCTGGACCCCTGTGAACTATTTTTGAAAGTGTTTTTGGTGACTATGTTAAGTTTGTAATTTGTAGCAATGTGTTTTTGAACAGATTTTACAGCTATTTGTTTGCTAGCGAGTAAGTAGCTTTAATCAGTCACTGTCTATGGTAGCCCTGAGAAGTCAACACACTGCAAATTTAGAAACCAATAAAACAGTGCTGTGATAAATAAATAAAGAAAGAAAGAAAGAAAGAAACAGCAGCAGTGTTTCCAGGAAATGCTTAATTGTTACACAGTTTCCTCTGGGATCAGTAAATTATTCTGATTCTGATAATTCTGGTTAAAAGATATATATATATATATATATAAACATACATCTGTCATTCAATCACACACCAATCCATCAGTGCTAAATGGGCTAGAATGTGAGTGTTTTGGTTTATTTCCTTTGCCAATGGTGTCATATTTTACCCTCGGTTATCCAAAAAGTCTTATGCATGCTTCAGTTAAATTTCTACCAGGTTCTGGAAAAGGAAGAGCCCATTAAATCTTGAAAATAATCCAGACGCAATTCTGGATCCAGGAAAAGTTTGAAGGAAGCAAACATTGTGTTTCTGCAATTTTTAGCAAATATAATTTTTATTATTATTATTATTATTATTATTATTATTATTATTATTATTATTATTATTATTATTAATAATAATAATAATAATAATAATAAAAATAATAATACAAGAATACAAATTTTCCTGAAATTTCTACCAGAGGCGTGGCTCTCACATCAAGGAAGACTGCATTAGATTTTAAAGATGATCCGGATCAAATTTTAGATCCAGGAATTACTGAAAGGATTTTTAAGATTTTTTGTGCGAGAGGATGAGTTTTATCATTTTGGTTCATTTGTCATCTATTAGTGTCAGTGCCCACTGTTTGATCACTTATTATATGTGTTGTTTGTGTCATTAGGTACTGTCTGTAGTTAGTGTCTGTGATCAGGTTGTAATCAGTTTATGTTTGCCTGTAGTCAGTACAGTCACTGTAATATTTGCGTATGCTTATGTTTATAAAAGGTTGCGGTGAGTCTGTAATCATTGTCAGTTCCTATGTTTCGTCTGTAAACATAATTGTCAGTGACCGGTGCAGGAGTGGTTACTGTCGTTAATGAGTCAGTAGTCACTGTATTTGTACACAGCATGTTTTATCTGTTATTGTCTACAATTAGCCTACAGTCCGAGTCCGTGGTGAGTCTGTAATCAATAGCAGTGTCTGTGCTCATTCTGTAAACTCTATTGTAAATGACCAGTGCGTTAGCCGTTATTGTTAGTCGTCAGTCAGTAGTCGGTGGGTTTGTGTAGAAAGTGTATAATCTCTTCATGACTACAAGTGGCGTATAATCAGATAGAGTCTCTGGTGAGTCTGTAATCAATGTCACTGTCTGTGTTCAGTCTGTAATCATTACTGTTAGTCACCAGTGTGTTAGCAGTTATTGTTAGCTGTCAGTCAGTAGTCAGTGTGTCTGTATACAGAGTGTATTATCTGTTAATGAGTAGGACTGGCCGATAATCAAATAGAGTCTAGGGATCTGTCTGTAATCAACGTCAGTGTCTGTGTTGTTGCACTGTACTTGGTGAAAGAGAAAAAAGAACATTGGAGTCAAGCATTCGGTAAGAGGGAGGCTCATTATGTTTAATTCAAATGCATGACAGCACCGCCCACAAAAAAAATTTAAATTAAATCATGCACACACACACACACACACACACACGTACACACACACTCACACACACACACACATGGGTGCAGTAACAGGAAATTGGACAAACACACAAGTCCATATGCTCAGACTTGCCAAAAAGGACAATCCTAAATTAGAAATATATTCGAGACAATGTCACTTTGAATTATTTAGACAGGATCAGTTGAGCTTTCGCTTCCAAGGTCGCTACTGCATTCCAGCGTTCTCTATTGCAGATAATGTGTACAATATTGAGTATTAACATTTCAATTTGATAAAAAAAAAGATAAAAGTAATAAAAGAAGACACTTTAAACTGATTTTACACTGTGTAACTATTACAGGTCAACATTCATCAGTAGTGCAATATTTCACTGAAAGACCCTCGTGCAAATGTCAGTGTTTCACGGTGCATTTTAATGCTTAGCTTTCATCTGCAACATGTTCTGCAGGAAATCCCTCGGATAAATAAAAGATAAAACCAAACATTTGAAAGACAGGAATGCTCACTGTGACAGACTGTGTGCAGGGTTATGGCTGCTCCCTTTGGTTTAGTCCTTTAGAATATTCCCATTATGGATACACAGCAGACCACAACAACTGTGGCTGTTTTCAGAATGGAAATGTGTTCCTCATATAAAGAAAAACACTTTAATAGAGCTCTCTCAAAGGCATGTACAGGGTATACTGTAAAAATGCAAAGGTAGAGGAATTGAAAATATGCCTTTATTATTTTTCAAGAATTATTCTGTCTTATTATTTTTTACTACTTACAATATATGCACTGTACACTGTACTGTATATTATAAAATGCTTGCCTTTTTTTTAAATAAAGATTTACATTAAAATAATTACAGAATGAAAAAGAAGCTGTGCTAGGTGTTAAAAGGCTACTAAAGCATAAATATGGTATTCTGAGTACAATATATATATATATATATATATATATATATATATATATATATATATATATATATATATATATATATACAGTTCTGTGCAAGTCTTAGGCACATGCAAATGAATGGTGTAGAACAAATATGCCTTATACATATAAATAATTACATGAAATTGGGGTAGTAGTGGCCCGTTGGTAGGGTGCTGGACTACTGATCCAAAGGTTGGGTCATGAAATAAAGATCGTTCAAGCCCCACTATCACCGGGTTGTCACTGCTGTCCCCCCAGTCCAGCTAACTGGGTTATCAAAGGCTGCTGTCTGTGGTGAGAGGCATGTAAAAGAAACACTGCTGTACCTAGTAAAGGGCAGAGCCGTCTGCGTGTTTCTGCCCTGCGATGGCCTGGCGAGCTGTACAGGGTGTACTCTGCCCTCACCCAGAGTCGGCTGAGATGGGCGCCAGCCTTCCCGCGACCCTAATTAGGATTAAGCGGTTCAGAAAATGAATGAAAAAAGAATGATAACTGCATGAAATTGAAGATCTCTACATAAAATTCTATAAAGCACAGTAAACAGTAACAAATAAAAGAATTCAATATTCGGGGTGATGACATTTTGCTTTAAAACTAGAATAGTGTCAGGTCGAGGTTGTGCAGTTTTACAGGTACAGTATCTACCGGGTGTCTTACAGAACCAGCCCCAGTTCGAGCGGAAATGCTGACTGTCACCCTTGATTCTTTATTCGCATGTAAATCGCCGCAGCCTTCATCATATTTTCTTCTGAAAAGTGGTCTGACATTAAATTGCAACATTTAATTTTGTGCCGGAAAAATAGTATTTGTAAATCTAAAGTGTTTTTATACTAACGTCCTAATATACAAGTCATAAAAAACAAAAAATCTGTCGGAAAGTTTATACTGGCACAGTGGTTAGCACGTCCGCCTCACAGCAAGAAGGTCCTGGGTTCGATTCCCAGCTCGGGCGTTTCTGTGGGGAGTTTGCATGTTCTCCCCGTGCTTGCGTGGGTTTCCTCCAGGTACTAGGGTTTCCTCCTATAGTCCAAAAACATGCACAGTAGGCTGAATGTCTGTTCCAAATCACTTCTAGGTGTGAGTTTGAGTGTGAGTGGCTGTGTGAGTGCTGGAGAGTTCCCCAGTACTGTCCGGGATGTACCCCGCCCTCCAAAAGAGTCGGCTGAGATGGGCGCCAGCCTCCACGCGACCTTTATTAGGATTAAGCGGCTTAGAAAATGAATGAATTAAAAAAGAAAAAGGGTGCCTAAGACTTCTGCACAGTACAAATATATATAAAATGTTAGCACCAGGCTAACGCATATACAATGGGATTCAATGGGATCAGTAAAGAATGTCATGCAGTGTTGGATGATTAATAATGAATCATATGTGTGTCTTATAATCCAGGAATTACGGTATAGTGTGTTAAGTGGCTTACTTATGAAGGTGTTTCATGAACATCTACCATTTTTGAATTTATGGTTTTAACTCGAGAGCACGAGGCTTATAATGAAATCTTCAAAATTAAAAACGCTGACGTTTTCTCTTTCCTTTTATTTTAAAATGGTTTTTATTTGTTTTTATTCTTCTCAGGAAGGTTTTGTTCACGCAAGTCAAACTGAACATTTTAGCCAATGACATAAAGTACCTGATCCAAGATGTCTTATGCCAGTAACACTGAATTAGGTGACAAAAGAAGAGTAATGAACAGGCTGTACGTTGCCTTTCCGAGCAGAAACGTAGCGTTATAATCTCCTGCTCAGTTATATTTAAATGTGTTTACACTCCGTGTGTGTTTCACTGCAAAGAGGTTGGATAAAATACAAACTAAACAAAGAAATATTTAAAGAAATAAATAAATTATAGCCCTGGATTTGAAGAGAAAATGACTTTATACGAGTGAAATGATCTCACTGTACTGACAGATTTGATGGGAATCTTGAAGTAAGTTGGTTCCAGTCTATAAATGATAATTAAAGTTAAAAAATTTTAGATTTAATGTCTTGCAAACTCCTAATAAGAAATGTTGGATCATTTTTGACTGTATTTAAGATATTTGAACTTGCTAAAATGCCTTTTTTTGCAGCGTTGGAAGTGCGGTGCCTGATCATATGACTCTCCACAGTCGGTTCCAGGATGATGGACATTAGCATGTACAAGAACACTTTCAGAAATACAGTAGAGTTTCATTAATATTCGCATGTCCGGGTCCAAAGCACCTCAGCGGATATTAAGGCGGCATTTTAGCATTTTAGCGTGTGAAAAGTCTTATTCTCAAAAGCGTAAATATGGTCACGTGACCCTAAAATGTACGAAGAAGAGGCTCATGTGTGAAGGAAAAAGCTTAAAAGAGGAGAACAGGTGACAAACTCATTAAAATACACATAGCCGAGATCAAAGGAGGTGTGGAGTGCAGGTGTGTATACAGGTGTGTATACAGGTGTTGGAGCTTAAACGCAGGTGTGAATACGCAGGTGTGCAGGTGTGGATCAAAGCAGAATGCCGTCATATTGCTCTAATATAGTCTAATATAGAGTATGTAGTGAAAAAATTACAAAAAATGTGCTATTTGGTCATCCTCATGTTACAAATTTGGGGTCCAGTGGGTGGAAAAATCATTTATTTCTGTAGCAGGAGGTCACAGCACTTCGGGAACTGAAGTAAGGTATGACGTATAAAATACTCTGGCTTGTAAGGCATATTTTTCTTTAGGTCTTCAGTTTACACCTCTAAGTAAACGTGTTTTGGAGTGAATAAAGGACAATAAAGGGATGTTGATGTGAGGGTTGAAGTACGAGTTTGAGAACCGAGCGCTGAAATGATATCCTGGGAATCGCCAATAAAATCCCATCTTCTTTTCTCTGGATTTTTTTGTGTCTGCATGCATCTCTTTTCTGTCCAGCAGTCAAACAATCTGGAGTTACGAGCAGGTTTGTGAGCGGGGTGCTGGGAATGCTCATCACATGCATACAGTACATCTCTTTTTCTCATTCTGAACCATTTCAAACCTCTTAGGCAACGTAAAAAACAACAACAACAAAGTAAATATCGGTTAAGAGTCAATAGAAGTAAATTGAACAACAATTTGGGCAACCTTGTGTGCCGAATTCAGACCGACTAAATGATGTAAACTCAATCTTAAGTGTTTCAGCCTGGGGATAACTGTGTGGTATATTCGTATGGAGAGCTGAACATTGAAGGGCAGGTTTTTAGTACAGCAGGGGTTCATAGCCAGGGATTGCTGAGCTCCATGGACTACAAACACATTAACAACTAAATAAAAACATCCTTCAGTAAAGATCATTCGCTGCGATGGCCTGGCGAGCTGTCCAGGGTGTACTCTGCCCTCACCCAGAGTCAGAGGAGATGGGCGCCAGCTTTCTTGCGACCCGAATTAGGATTAAGCCCTCCAGAAATTAATGAATGAATATATAATTCAAAAGAAAAGTTTTGTAATGAATCATGAATAAATTAATTATATATGAAACAAATACTAATGTAAAAGATCAGATAATAATAATAATAATAATAATAATAATAATAGTAAGTTAGCTTAGCGATGGTCTGGCAAGCTGCTCAGGACGTACCCCACCTTTGTTCAGAGTGGGCTGCAATGGGCTCCAGCCTTCCTCTGACCCTAATAAAGGATAAATCAGATCAGAAAATTATAATAATAATAATAATAATAATAACAATAATAATAATAATAATAATAATAATAATAATAATAATAATAATAATTTTCTTTTCATAAACCTTCCATGGAAACTTAAGATAGCGAATTTTGATAGGAATTTTCTATAGCGGAATATCTGGGAATCAACAGAAAATTTGGAGTAAATAAATAAAAAAATTTGATTGTATTGCTGACATAAATATAAACATTTGATTTATTTATTTAAAAGCTTATAGTGCATGTAGTAATTCAACTGAATTTGCATTAAACCTGGTTGATTTACTCAAACTTATGATGCAAGATATTTGGAAAGAACATTTACGAACATGTTTATACACCAAGCTGCACATTTCCCGTTAATTTCCAATAATTCCCATCATCAGTTTCAATCTTTGAAAATTCCTAGAATTCCAGAAATGATGATACAGTATAAAATCACAGACTCCCTGGTCCTTGTGAAGAATCGCCATATAAATATGCAAATATTTTGTTCAGCTGAGCTGTTTTACGACTTCAGGAGATGTTTGTGTGTATTTTGGCCTGAAGTAGAAAATGCTGAAAATTAAAACTGAATCATCAGAAAGCTACAGTCAAGTTAAAGTAGTACAGTATTAGAGTAGTACAGTATTAAAGTAGTGCAGTAGTACAGTATTATAGTAGTGCAGTATTAGAGTAGTATGGTATTAGATTAGTACAGTAGTACAGTAGTATGGTATTAGATTAGTACAGTAGTACAGTATTAGAATAGTGTGGTATTAGAGTAGTACAGTATTAGCGTAGTGTGGAATTAGAGTAGTAAAGTAGTACAGTATTAGAGTAGTACGGATTAGAGTAGTACAGTACTAAAGTAGTACAGTATTAGAGTAGTACAGTAGTAT
>JAOUQZ010000010.1:20453907-20463907 GCA_028564935.1 Neosilurus hyrtlii | reverse complement strand
GGTTTGCTGATTTACCTTTAATTTCTCATCAACGTTTTCCTAATAGTATCTTCATAGCTTTACTATGAACCAGGAAGCGCTGTTGGTCGTCCAGTTTACAAAACATACAGTAGATATTAGCTTCTATTAGATATCTTCTGTGTTATGCTAACTCGTTCTAAACGGGGTGGGTGTGTGCAGGTTAAACTGAAATAGGATGATGTGATTTCTTAAGAAATATCATATATATAATATTTCATCTAGAAACAGATAAACGGCGAACTGTCCAAACTTCCAACATCTCAATCCCAAAGTAGGTACAAAGTCATTCAGAGTCAATTCTTCCATCCATCCTTTCATCCATCTTACATCTGTCCATTCATCCATCCATCCATCTTTCCATCTGTCCATCCATCCATCCATACTCCATCCATCCATCTGTCCATTCATCCATCCTCCATCTATCCATCTATTCATCTGTCCATTCATCTATCCAGCTGTCCATCCATCCATTCCTCCATCCATCCATCCATCCATCCACCTATCCATCCTCCATCTATCCATCCATCCATCCATCTTTCCATCTGTCCATTCATCCATCTATCCATCCTCCATCCATCCATTTGTCGATTCATCCATCCTCCATCTATTTATCCATCTATCTATCTGTCCATTCATCTATCCAGCTGTCCATCCATCCATCCATCCATCCATCTGTCAGTTCATCCATCCATCCATTCTCCATCTATCTGTCCATTCATCCATCCATCCATCAATCCATTCCCATCCATCCATCAATCCATTGCCATCCATCCATTTCCATCCATCCATCCATCCAACCATCCACTTATCCATCTATCCATGTATTCTGATTGTCCACTTGAGTCAGGTGGGATGCTGGAGCCAATCCCAGCCGACTTCAGGTAAAAGGGGGCGGGGTTACACCCTGAACAGGTCACCAGTCTTTTTTCGGACTAACACAGTTTGAAGTCTCTGTTGTGCTGCCCCCTGGTGGATTAGCTGTTTAATGACAGAGCATATGTAAGGCGTGTAAGCGAAGGTCCTGTATGAAAGGGGTGTCATGATTTTTACTCACATTTAATTAGCAAAACGTTTCATCTAAATATGCAGTGAATTTGAGAAATGTTTATCTGCATTTGTTAAATAGCCTTTAAGCTTGAAAATGGAAAGGAACCGAGTGTTCCGGAGCCCAATAAGAGCAGATGGAAGTGTATAACAACATGGACTTTTTCAAAGACTAACACTGCACTGCAGACTTCTCACACGTTCATGTCTAGTATCCTCTGTGAACCAAATTTCTTTCTATATGAATAATTATGTTTTGTCTGAGAACATCATTCATTATATTTAGGCTATTGTCTCTACCCAGACATGGCACCGCTCCATTAAACTCACACACATACTTGTATTTATGTACTTGTGAAGAGTTTGTACTTGTTTGAAATTGTGTATTTTATTGTTATTATTAATGGATTTTACCCATGCCTGATTCAGTGGCCGACTCTGGGTGAAAGCGCCCCGTACAGCACTCCAGTCTAATACAAGGCCAACACACATAACCATTCACTTTCCCACTTACACCTAGGGGCAATTTGGAACAGCTAGTCAGCCTAATGTGCATGTATTTGGACTGTGGAAGGAAACCAGAGTACCTGGAGGAAACCCACACAAGCACAGGGAGAACATGCAAATTCCACACAGAAACGCCATGACTGTGGCCAGGACTCGAACCCAGGACCTTCGAGCTGTGAGGTGGACATTCTAACCACTACGCCAACTTGCAACCTCTTGATTTGTTTGTTAGTTTGTTTGTTTGTTTGGTGCCGAATAGTTATAATAGCCTTGGAATTATGATTTTGTCAAGTCGTTTTTATTTCATGACTGGCAACCAGCTCAGCTGACTCTTGGAGGGCGGGGTACACCCTGAACAGCTCGCCAGACCATTCCTAGGCCATATTCACACAAACAACTATTCACACTCACATTTAAACATAGGGGCACTTTGGAATAGCCAATTAGCCTACTGTGCATATTTTTTTGGACTGTGGGAGGAAACCAGAGTACCCAGAGGGAAACCACACAAGCAAAAACATGCAAACTCCACACAAAAACGCCCCGAGCATCAAACCCAGGCCTTCTTGCTGTAAGGCGGACGTGCAACCACTACACCACTGTAACCCCATTATCATTATTATTACTATTATTTTTATTATTATTATTATTATTATTATTATTACAGTAATTCAGACTGGGTCTTGGTTGATGTGTGTAGTGCTGCAGGTGGTGCGATTTGGACCCTGAACTATACTTTAAGCATTAAGGTGTTTTATGGGGTGGGATTGCTTTAAACACACTCATCTAATTAAAATGTTTTAAAAGGTTTCTTTTGGAGACATCTGCTTGTCTGTAGAACTACTACGGATTAGAAAAATAATAAAAATAAAACAGAAATAGCCACGGGATGAAGAAGTTTGTTCGTTGGGTGATACTCCTCTATAATGAACCCAGTGCTTGTGTGTATCCAGATCTGATCGGAGTGATGTGTGATGAGAATAAGAGCAGTTTCATCACCGGACATCTTTCAGAAGAAGAAAAATAACCATTTTATTATTATCATTATTATTATTTTTTAGAAAATAAACTTTAAAGGATTATTTGCTTTTCATACCATCGGCAAGGCTGCTATTAGTAATAATATTTTTCCCTTTTATCAGTTTATGCATACCAGTTTTAACAAAGCACATGCAGATGATTAACTTTTTATTGATCAGGCAAAACCTGAAGACTTCTCTCTCATTTCCTTTCCTTTCTAAACCACTTCTGTATATTACACAGCCGGAGAACCACACACACACACACACACACACACACACACACACACACACACACACACACACACACACACAGAGTTTTACAAAACCTCCCTCTCGGAAATGGCATTTAAATAAGAGAAATGAAAAGAAAAGGGGGGGGGGCAACAAAGAATGGTGTAACATACATCAAATGACAACTAATGCACATGCTAGGATTGAGAAGAATAGTTTGGCATGACATTTCATTAAATAAATCAGTGTCTTATTTCCATATCTTTCTAAATATAATAGAAAAACAAATGTCCTTAAAAGTAAGTCCTGATAGTCCGAACTTTTTTTTTTTTCGTCATTCAGTGGTGTGTGGCACTTGAGATTCCCCTCAGCAAGAAGTCATCTCTAAAGATAAAACATAATCATTTTTTCTCTTCCTGTAAAAAATAATCTCTCCCTCTGTATAGTAGCTGAAGCTCGAGTGTGCATCGTCTGGTGTGATAAGAAGACCAGGCTGTAAAATTCAAGCCTGGGTTCTTGGACTTGCTCAAAAATAAGGGGGGCAAACAGCAGCCCGCGAATAGAATGTACAGATAAACGAGTTTCTGGGGGAAAAAATTCCATGCTTCATGCTTTTCATCCTTTATTAACAGACTCATTGAGTTTTATCGCATTTCATCCCTCATTTCCGCTCCCAGTATATTAGAATAATATACTAACCCGGGGCACACATCTCATCATGAGACTCGAACAAAACACCCAGAACAGTGGAAAAAAAATGAGATTTTGGTTAAGGAGCAGCTTTATTGTGTGTGTTTTCAGAATAAATACCCTGGTTATTGAAAATCAGGAAGAATGTGTGGGCGTGGCCCGTTGCCCTGGAGAGGTTTCCTGTTCAGACGGACTTGCGTCGCCTCATCAGCCGCGAATTGTCCGTGAAGCTGTGCAAGCCGGGGGAAACGGAGCTGATAGGGGAGGGCAGGAAGCTGTTCTTCAGTGCGCTCGGTGAAATCTCCTCGATGTGGTACGTCACCGGCGAGTGAAAGTATCTTGGCTGGCACGTGAAGGAGTTCTGGTGTGCAAACGGCCTTCCTCCCAACCCCAACCCCCCTCTTCCTCCTCCTTCCCCAGCCAGCATGGCCGAGCTGCCGAAATCATGCGAGTGATAATGCATGCAGGAGCAAACCGACTGCAGATCGGCGACTTCTGATCTGTACTGATCCCGATCTCGCCTCCTTCGGTGCATCCGACCGGGCATCACGTCTTCCTGGACGTGGACAATGACGCTGCTCCTGTTTCCGGCCAATGAGGCCCGCTCCTCCGCATCCCGCCGCTCGTCCTCGCTGTTCATGGTGAGGAAGCGGAGCACCACCAGGTTGAGGAAAGCTCCGATGACGGTCAGCCCGACCAGGATGTACATGAAGCTGAAGGCCACATACAGCGGCTTTTTCTGCAGAGCCCGGTTCTTCTGCAGTGCCACGAAATCACCAAATCCGATGGTGGTAAGTGTGATGAAGCAGTAGTAGTATGACTGGAAGAAGCTCCAGTCCTCGTAATGGGAGAAGGCAGCGGCGCCGATGCACAGCGTTCCCATGCACGAGAAGAACCCGACCGTCACCATGTTCTCCATCGACACTTCTGTGATGCGCATCCCGCAGCACTTTTTGATGCGCTTCAGTAGGTACTTTACAAATGTGTTCATGCGCTCACCCAGACTCTGGAACATTACCAGGGTCAGAGGAATTCCCAGAACCGCGTAGAACATGCAGAACGCCTTTCCTGCATCGGTACCAGGAGCTGCGTGGCCATAACCTGCGAAGGAACACAACAAGAGAGCTTAGTCCAAAATCTCAGCAAGCAATCACATCATACGTACAGACTAAACAAAATACTCAGGGTTCGCCCTGAACTCAAGCACTCTCAATTATTGCTCGTCTAGGCAAGCAGGTTCTGACAGAGAGCATGTCTGTTGTAAGGGGTTGACTCCTTGGAGAAAACCTGTAGAAGAGAAAATAATAAAAAAAAAAATTCTGATTATGGATTGGGCGGAACCCTGCTGTAGTGGCTAACTGGCTGTTCCAAATTGCCCCTAGGTGAAATGTGTGAATGTGTGTGTGTTGGCCTGCAATGGATTGGCAAGCTCTTCAGGGTGTACCCTGCTTTCACCTTGCAGTCAGCCTCCTGCGACCCTTGCAGGATTAAGCATTTCATCAAATGAATGACTTAATGAAGGTGTAACAGTGGCATAGTGATTAGCACGTCCACCTCACAGCAAGAAGGTCCTGGGTTCAATTCCTGGGTGAAGGCGGTTTCCTGCCACAGTCCTAAAACATGCACATTATGCTAACAGGTCGTTCCAAATTAACCCTGAGTGAGTGTGAATGGCTGTGTGTGTTGCCCTGCAGTGCGACGGTTGTAGATCACTGACTCAATATCTGTAATATATCCCCTATAGCACTTTATTAAATCCTAGAATTCAACTTCAACTAATACCAAAGGGAAAGGTGGGAATTTTGTTATTTATTTCTGCTCTTTCTTTCCCTGAACACTTATATTGGAGCATTTATTTATTCCGAGCTTAAATAACGTCTCAAGCTTCAACAATTACTGTGAGAAAAAGATCTAAAGTGTGTATCATTAAATGTGAGAATCCCAGTCATCAGCTTCGATACTGAGCGTAATGACAGCATCACCCGAGAGAAGAGAACACCATTAGCATAACACAGCATTTAAAGTAGACCATTAGTTGAGATGATATAAAGACTAACAGCTCCAAAAAGAGAAGACTGGACAAAATCCCTCCTCAGAAATTCCATGAATGTGCATGTTTTTTTTGTTAGCCACAAGCTACCTAACCACATGCCAGGTGAAATTAATTGTTAAATAAATCCCTTGAATGAATGCGTCCGTGTTTAGTGATCTAAAGCGGATACAACAATAATCTCATGTATTTTAATACAATTTGATTTGAATGGATCTCGTGTAAATGTAACAAAAAGAAATTAAACGAGTAAACAAATTAATTAAAAATACTCGTGACGTGTGCTGAAGTGGAGTGGATGACGTTACATCAGAGGGTTCCCTCATGTCTTCCTTCTGGTTATTGGAATGCTGTCATAATCAGTCATACCTGCATCAGTACTTGCACTCAGTACTAATAAACTCTCTAATTTAACCATTCATTCATTTTTTAAACCGCTGAATCCTAATTTAATTAAGCACCACATTTTCATAATATTGTACAGTATAGAACAGTAAAGCATAGTGCAGTATAGTATAGTATAGTGCAGTTTAGTATAGCATAGTGCAGTACAGTATAGTAAATTGCAGTACAATATAGTATAGTGCAGCTTAGTATAGAATGCGGTACAGTATAGTATATTTCAGTATAGTATAGTGCAGTTTAGTATAGAATATTGCAGTATAGTATAGTAGAGTGCACTTTAGTGTAGAATAATGCAGTACAGCATAGTATATTGCAGTATAGTATAGTATAGTACAGTGCAGTACAGTATAGTATACTGCAGTATAGTATAGTGCAGTTTAGTATAGAATATTGCAGTATAGTATAGTAGAGTGCACTTTAGTGTAGAATAATGCAGTACAGCATAGTATATTGCAGTATAGTATAGTATAGTACAGTGCAGTACAGTATAGTATACTGCAGTATAGTATAGTACAGTGCAGTACAGTATAGTATAGTGCAGTATAGTAGAGTGCACTTTAGTGTAGAATAGTGCAGTGTTATATAGTATATAAAGTATAAAGTACAATGCTGCATAGTATAGTACAGTATAGTATGGTACAGTGTGGTATAGTGTAGCACAATATGATATAGCATAGGTCAGTGTGGTATAGTGTAATATAGTACAGTTTAGTATAGCCCAGTGTGGTATAGTATAGTACAGTATAGTATAGTCCCGTGTGGTATAGTGTAGTACAGTGTAATATGGTACAGTGTGGTATAGTTTAGAACAATATGGAATAGCATAGTTCAGTGTGGTATAGTGTAGTATAATACAGCTTAGTATAGTCCAGCATGGTATAGTATAGTACAGGATAGTATGGTACAGTGAGGTATAGTGTAGTACAGAACAATACAACACAATGTATATTAGCCCAGTGTGGTATAGCAGTGTGTAGTATAGTGCAGTACAGTGTGGTGTAGTATAGAACAGTATACAGTAGTGTGGTACAGTAGTGTATAGAATAGTATAGTACAGCATGGTGTAGTATAGTACAGTGTGGCACAGTAGAGTATAGTATAGTTCAATGTTATAGCTCAGTGTGGTATAGTACTGTATAATATAGTACAATATAGTATAGTACATTGTGGTATTGTAGTGTATAGTATAGTGTGGTATAGGGTGATGGTGGCTAAGTGGTTAAGATTCTGGTTTACTGATTCATGAGTTTAAGCACAGGGTAGGCACGGTGATGTAGTGGTTAGCACATCTGCCTCACAGCAAGAAGGCCTGGGTTCGATTTCCGGGCTTAAGCGCGTCCGTGTAAAGTCCGCATGTTATCCTGTGGTTAAGTAGGTTTCCTTCAAGTTATCCAGATTTCTCCCACAGTCCAGTAAACATGCACAGTAGGCTAACTTGCTGTTTCAGAGTGTCCCTAGGTGTGAGTGTGAATGGTTGTGTGTGTTTTGGCCCTGTGATGACCTGGTGAGCTGTCCAGGCTGTACCCCGCCCTTGCCCAGAGTCGGTGAGATGGGCGCCAGCCTCCCTGCGACCCTAATTAGTATTAAGCAACTTAGAAAATGAATGATGAATGAGGTGATGCCGCAGTACCACCAAAGCAAATAAGATTTAAAAAAAAGTCACTCTGGATAAGAATATCTGAGAAATGCCACACATGTATATATGTAGTGAAGTAACAGTAAAATAATCAATGACAGGGTGCAGGGATAAAGCAGATGAAGTGGTACCATAATAATTCTTTTATTCCTCTTACCCAACAGCAATTGTTTTATTTATTTCTTCTTATTAAGAAATGACTCATTCCAGATGTATTTCACTACAGATACATATTATGTGTAAAATATTGGTTAATTTTGATCAGTGTTGAATCTCCACTGCGTTGGATCAATGCGGTCCATTTTAGCTCATGATCTGAGTCATTAGCCGTGGTTACACCTCACGCCTTCCGATCGTAACAAGACTCTGTGGTATCAGTCCATTTAGCTCATCATTTATTTCCCTGCATCCAGAAAAGACTTGGCCTTGTTTACAAGTGTGACCAAGCAGAAAAAAACAAGATTAACCTTATCGCACCTCCGCCAAAGTGTATTTACTACGCAGTATAACTCACACACACACACACACACACACACACACACACACACACACACACACACACACACACAATTTTAAAAATGAGCCTAGTCATTAATCTTGGTGTGGGTTCAGAGATCAGGAGTGGGTGCTTTCGATTAGTCAGACGTCTCCTCTATTCCCTAACCGGCTCTCATCTGGGAGGAGGAAGTAGAAGAAAAAGGGAGGAAGGGAAGGAGGGAACAAGGGAGTGGGCGTTCTTGGTTCAGAAAAGGCAGGAAATCTAGATGGGCCAGTAAAGCTTTTAGTTTAATAAACCTTTATGTGGAGGCAAAGAGCTAAATGTTGCTGAGTCACTGGGAACCTAGCAGGGCTTTTCTAATGTGTGCTGAGCTGATGGATGAGATACTGAGACAGAGGGGTGGAAATATACCATGATTGAGTCTCCGTTTCTCCGACACCCCACACACCCCTCCCACCCTGACACCGCCACCCCGCCCGGCTTGCTGTCCATTCTCCTGTTACGATGGTGTTTTTGTTTTTATAAACCACGCTAGCCTAAGCAGCCAGCTTCTTTTACACACTGGCTGGAGCTCAAGAAATGATGGATTTGAAGCTACCTGATGTGTGCCATTGCCAAGCCATTGTGTCATTGTGTCCAGCACTTAACCCTGAAGCAGTTAGCTAATGTACAGTCATTCGGTCTGGCCAAAAGTGTCAGCAAAATTACCTCCATGGTTCAAAAAACAAAACAAAAACAAAACATTCATCATTGCTGACAGGAAATGAGTTTGCTGGATTTAACAGGGGTGTGACAAAGTAGAAATGCAGGTTTACTGTATAAAGTGGAAGAAAGACATATCTTGGGTGAGAAGCTCTGTCATCCAGGAGGAGCCCGGAGTAAAAAAACCGCTGCTCCTCCGTGTTGAGAGGAACCAGTTGAGGTGGCTCGGGCATCTGATTAGAATGCTTCCTGAACACCTCTCTGGTGTGGTGTTTCGGGCACGTCCAACCGGGAAGAGACCCCTGGGCCGACCCAGAACACGCTGGAGGGACTATGTCTCTTGGCTCTTCTGGGAACGCCTTGGTGTCCCCTGGAAGGCCTGGAGGAAGAGGCTGGGGAGAGGGTCACCTGGACCTCACTGTTAAAAATCAAGCTCAAAATATGAAGAATATATATGTGTGTGTGTGTGTGTGTGTGTGTGTTTATAAGTTTATTCAGCAGTATTAACAGTATTTAGCAGTATTAATATTTTTAATAAAGAGTATAAAGTTTATGAGAAACTTTTTTTGGCGTCAAGATGGCGGTACAGGTACTTGCAGCTGTCTTTTATTTTCTTTCTGTTTTATACTCATATATTCTTTTCTGTGCTCAGTCCCTGGCAGCTGCACATGTGCCATATAGCGGGGCCGAGCTTCTCATGGTTTTGGACAATTACTGCTCCACATACGACAATAATAGCAACTGGGACTTCATTCCCCCAGAGATCCGTAAGCCCGCAGACCTCTCTCTCTCCATCCCACTGCTAAAGTGACGTAGGTGGTGGCGACACAGGAAACAGAAGCGGGGGAAGAGAGCAGGGATGGATAAGGGCTAAGCTAAGTGCTAACCCCTACAAACGAGTCTATTTCTCACCAACTCCCGATCACTCAACAACAAGATGGATGAGTTACAACTGTGCTTTAATTTAATTTTAATTAATTTAAAATGAATTTAATTTTAATCGTGGCAGGAGACTTAAATCATGCAAACCTGAAGTCTGTCCTGCCTAGATTCTACAAAAATGTGAGTTTTCTGATGAGAGAAAAAAACACACTGGACCAGGTCTACACCAACATACCAGATGCTTATAAAGCCACCACCCTTCCACATCTCCGACTCTCAGATCACCTCTCTTTGTCCCTGATTTCTGCTTA